>PVJA010003395.1:77620-95652 GCA_004027025.1 Myocastor coypus | reverse complement strand
GAGAGAGAGAGAGAGAGAGAGAGAGAGAGAGAGAGAGAGAGAGAGAGAGACAGACAGAGACAGAGACAGAGACAGAGACAGAGACAGAGAGAACCGTAGAAGTCCTGGAAGACTCAGGAGAGAGAAAGATGGGAGGGACCCGGTGCGGAGGATGGTAGGGAAAGAGCGGCGCACCAGCTGGCTGCCCGGAGTGGGGGCGGCGTCATCCTGTGCCTGCTTGACTCAGCAGCATCCTGAGTGCCCGCTGGCTTCCCCTGCCCGAAAAGCAAAACACGGAGCCGCCACTCCTCTGCTTTCTCTGCAGACTTTCTCTTCCTTAGAGCAGGCACCTGTGCTTTAACAATGCAGATTACTGACACTGCGTGTCCTAGGCGCCTGTCTAGGCCGGTGTGTTTCTCTCTCCTGTTGGTTATTCCCATGCAAACACCCCATTAATGCCACCGCGGCAGAAAGACATTGTTTCCCTTCACTTGCCCTGCTGCAGAGGCTGGAGAAACATTTATTTTCTTGTCTCTCTCAAAATTTGTGTGTCCAGGTGATATGGGGCTGGCCCGTGTGACATAGCAGAAGTCTACCAGAGACTTCCAGGGGAGCCGTAGCTTTATGATGAAACAGGAGCTATTTGCTACCCACTTGTTTTTCCTGCCTGGAAGTCCTACCGGAGGCTTGGGCCTGTGGCAGCCAGCTTGTCAGCTAGAAGGACTGAGAGAAACATGAACCCCAGTTCTGTCTTTGGCCGGCTTTGAGAAGAGACTGGTAGCTGTCTACCTTCAGAACTTTTGTTTTGGGATGAGCTTGCCTCTGTTTCTGAAGGCTTTCTGTGATTCACCATCAAAGCTATCTCCAAGCTACCAAGTTGATACTTACCTAAAGTTTTCATCTCTCTTTATCCTTTCTCCCATTGCAGTGTATTTTTCTTCTGACTTTCCTGTTTTGTTTTGTTTTATTCTTTTTTATTTGTTTGTTTGTTTGTTTGTTTGAACCAGGGATCAAACTTGGGACCTTGTGCTTACCAGGCAGGTGCTCATTCCACTGAGATATCACCCTGGCCTGACTTTCCTGTTTTTTTTTTTTTTTTAAAGAATTGTTTTATTTTAATTTATTTTTTTCTTGTTTCAGGACTTCTGTTTGTTTGTTTATTTATTTTTTCATGGCTGGCTCAGCCTGCCCTGAGGGCAGGGCTGGCACAGCATGTGGTGCTGGAGATCGAACCTCAGTCCCTGCAGCCGCCCAAGCTTTCCTAAGCAGGCGCTTTAGACCACTGAGCCATCCTGCCGGGCCTCTTTCCTGTTTTATTAATGAAGTTACAGCACTGTCATTCTCAAAACTTTGCAGTTACCTATGTTCTCCCTTTCTTGAGTCGCCTTGTACATCTGAGCAGTCACAAATTCTTTTATGACATTATTCTTGTATTATTTTAAGGCCTTTAAGTCTCCTTGTTGTTTCCTGCATTTGGTCTGGAGAAACGTGATCTGTTCAAATCAGCTTTATTTATTTATTTATTTTATTTCAAGAATAGGACTAGGTGCAAAGTCTGTCACCTCCAGCCCTTTGGTGGATGATCTCTACCTTCTAGCTGTGAGCTATTGTGATTTAGATTTAAAGTGTCCCCGAAATCACGTGTTCAAAAGTATTTTTGCAGAAGGTGCTTGGGTGACAAGGCTCTAACTTCAGCAGTGGAATGATCTATTGATAGGGTCATAAGTTGAAGGGAGATCATAATTTTATTGGGAAGGGATGGAGACATGAAGAGAGGCCTAGTTAAAGAGGGTGGGTCATGAATATGCTCCCTAAGGGTCTATGTGTGGTCTCTGTCCCCTTCGTTTTGGGATCCTTCCTGCTATCTTTGTTCCTGGTTGCTGTGAGGTGAGCAGTTTTCTCCTACTGTGCTCTTCTGGCCTGATGTTGCTGAAGCAATAGAATCAGCCAGCCATGATCTGAATCCATGAGCAAAAAGACGTCTTTCTTGCTTTAAACTGTTCTTCTAAGGTATTTGGTCACAGAGATGAGAAGCTAATCCGTACACCACATTTTCTGACCTCTGTCCCATTTTCAGTGTGGCCACTATCAGGACAGTGATGGCTGAATTGAGGTCTGTACACTCATGCAGGTGTAGCTGCAGCTGCAGGGCTACCTCTAAACACAAAGTGTGTAGTGCAGGGATTGAGAATTTGGGAATGTGAGTTGGAATTTCAATTTTGATTTTATTGATGGTGTAATGTTGGGTGAGTTATTCAGTTCTAGTGGTTTCTCTGTTGTCTTTAGTGTTTTGTGAGTATCTGTCCTTTCCTTTGAATAATGATAGTTTTGCTTACTCCTGTTCCTGTCTTTGATTGTTTATTCTTCTTGCCTTATTGTATTGGCCAGCCCTTCCAGGAAAAGATTGAAGGGGTGGTCATGGACATCCTTAGTTGATTTCTTATCTTACAGGAAATACATTACTATTTTGCCATTATGTTAGTTGTCTTTTCCTCCCCACTTCCTTCAATGAATTTTTTTTCTGGTTAATTCACATGATATGACTTTTTTTTTCCTATACTATAGAGAGTTTGTTCTGATTAATCTTCAAGTTTTAAGTCAACCTTCCTTTCCTGGGATAATACCAGTTTGTCATGATGTATTATAATTTTAGTATAATACTATATTCAACTTACTAATATTGTATGAATGGTATTTTTATATTTATTAATGAACATAACTTATAACTTTGTATTTTTTTTTCAGGGTTTAGTATCAAGATTGTTTTGGCATCGTAAGATAAAAAAATATGATCTAGTTTTGTTCAATTTTAGTCCCTCTGTTTTTAAAATAACTTATTAAAGATTGATGCTATTTCTTTTTAAAAAGTCTATCAACTGGGTCACCTGTTTTCTCTGTGTAAAGTCTTTTTGTTTGTGTTTTAGTGCTAGAGAATTGAGCCCAGTGAATGTTGAGCTACATAATTGCTATATTTATTTATTTTTTAAATTTTGAGACAAGGTCTTGCTAAACTGCCACATTTGGCCTTGAACTTCTGCTCTTCCTTCCTCAGCTTTCTGAGTATCTGATCTCTCTTCTGGTCTCCACAGGCAACTACCGTGCTTCTGTGTGAAAAGCTTTTTATGGAAGATTCAATTTTTGTTGTTATGAGGGATTGAATCCAGGACCTTTTCATTGCCCTGCCTCCCTAGCTCTTTTTTATTTTGAGATAGGGTTTCTCTAAAATACTGAATTGTTCAGACTGGGCTCAGACTTGTGATCCTCTTGATTCAGCCTCCCGGAGTGCTGAGGTTATAGGTGTGTACCACCATGTCCAGCTAGAGTCAGTGTTTTGGATAGAGGACTTGTCAATTCATGTTTCTTCTTGTGTCAGTTTTGACAAGTTCTTTCAAGTTCATTCGTTCTTTTCATCTAAGGTATCGGATTTGTTGGCATAAGTTCCTAGAGAATGTGTCCTCTTAGTATCCTCAGTGTATGTTGCAGTGATCCCTCTTATATTTGTAATTTATGTTTGCTGGTTGTTCGTCATCCTTGCTGGGAGATCTTCAGTTTTGTTCATCTTTTATTTTTATTTTTATTTTTTTGTTTTAGAAAGTTCTTTCTTTCTTTCTTTCTTTTTTGTCTTTTTGAGACAGGGTCTCGCTATGCAGTTGAGGCTGGCCTTGAGCTCACTTTTGTAGCCCAGGCTGGTCTCAAACTCGCACCAATCCTCCTGCCTCAGCCTCCCGAGTGCTGGGATTACAGGCATGAGCCATCACGCCTGGCTCATTTTTTATTTTTAAAGAATAAAAAAGAGCTAGAAAAAACAGCATCAGAAACAATACAAGATTTCAGTAAACAAAGTAATAGGAATTCAACAGTGGTTGCTGCATTGCATGATTCCATCTTCAAATTAGTTTTTCAGATTACCAGGTATAAAGGTGTAAGATTGATTGATTGAGTTGTATTTGTTCTTCTGCATTTTATTACTTTTTATTACTTTTAATAAGAAATAGCAATGTATAACAATGTGACAGTTTCAAAACGCATTAGTAGTACATTTCAATATTTGATACAATGCGTATTGCTGTCCTCTTACTAGTTATACAAAGCCCAGGGCATATAACACCTATACCTTGTTCATCTTTTAAAAATAACCAAATTTTAGTTCATTATGGCTTCTGAGAAATTCACTGCTTTGTACGCATTGTTATTTCCCTGTGTTCTTCGCCCTGGGTTTCACTTGTTCCCCTCCCCCAAGAGTAGAGATTTAATATTAATTTTAAGTCTTTTTTCCTCTGGGAAAGTGTAAGCATTACTTTGTAATTTCTCATGACCAAGGTAAAGAAGAAAGTAAGACTATTTCATTATTCAGTCTTTAAAACAAACTTTTTCCTGTTGGAGAACAATTTAATGAGACAAAGGTGGGGACCTGTTGACCCCTCAGCCGTGTGGACCTGTTGACCCCTCAGCCGTGTGGAGAAGATACTTTGCAAAGTGGAGAACAGTATTCTTAACAATGCCCTAGCACTGCCCAATGTGAGTTTGATAAAGTTCCTTCAATATAGCAGTAAAGGGGCCCGGCAGGATGGCTCAGTAGTCTAAAGCGCCTGCTTGGGAAAGCTTGGGTGGCTTCAGGGACCGCGGTTGGATCCCCGGCACCACATGCTGCACCAGCCCTGCTCTGAGGGCAGGCTAAGCCGGCCATAAAAATGAGTGAATAAACAAAGATTCTGAAACAAGAAAAAAATAAATAAAATTTAAAAAATTCTTTAAAAAATCTCTAAATATATATATATATATATATATATATATATATATATATATATATGGCAGTAAAGAACAGTAAGGGATTGTAGTTTTCCTGGGGACTAATAAAATATATACTTTTCTGATGGTTTGACTTAAGCCAGCAAAAGATTTTAGGTTATTTTAGGAATAGATGGATCACTTTTTTTTTTTCAAAAACTTCTCCGTAAATATTTTTTTCCACATCTGAGGCATGGATAATGACTAAACTTTGGTTGCAGTGATTTTGAAGTAACATTTTCCAGTAACTACTGTACTTGGAATGCAGCTGTTCTATGTTATTGGTTAGGTGAAGAGTAATGCTTCTGAGCTAGATGGGGGAAAATCACACTCTCACATCTTAGCCAAACAACAATGTATGACTTTATAGTGATTCACCTTCTGTTGGTGAAGATGTGGGGGCAAGGACGAGGGGTCTTGGTAGCACTTTAAAGCACAGATGTGTGGTGACCAAGAACCTGTAGGTTTTGCCATTATGCCATGCACAACCCTGTAACTGTAATTGTGGAAACCAAGGAACATATGTTAATCGTGATGGAACAGTCTGAAAATACTTAGACACATGTGGGTAACAAAATTTTCTAAAAACTCCTTTATTGAATAAAATTGATTATAAAATATATTATAGTCTGATTTGCTTTACAGGAATGTTACTTATAAGCTAATTACAAGTTCAAGTTTCTTTCTTGTTTGATTAAATGGAGAATTTTTATTTAAATTTATGTTTATTTATTTGGTATAGGGTCTCACTACACAGCTTTGACTTGTAGTGATCCCCTGTTTCAGGCTTCCCAGCACTGGGATCACAGGTGTGCACCACAATACCTGATCTTGGTGGCCAGCTCAGCAACTCGGGGGATGTGGGGCACCGCTGGCTTGGCATCTCGTGCCAGGGATCAAACCCAGGTCCTAGAGCTTGCCTTGGCAGATGCTTAGACTGCTGAGCTATCTCTGTGGCTCCCCCTTGTTTACCTTGGATATTAACCTCGTGCATAGTTTATCTATGTTTTCTCCCATTCTACAGGTTACCTTTTCACTCTGTTGATTGTTTTCTATGCTGAACAGTATGTGTTATTTATTGGACAATGTCTTGGCTACTTTTCTCTCGTTATTGGGACAAAATACCCAACACCCAAAATTAAGGAAGGAAAGGTTTACTTAGCTCACAGTTAGTGGAGGTTTTAGTCCATACTCTGTTGGCTCCAAGGCAAGGTGACCCATGACACCACCATGCCCTGCTCCTAATTTCCCATTTGCAGTCCTTGTTTGCTGTCTTAAACAATTTTTCTATCATCTCACTATTTTCCTCTTAACAGTATTTTGGATGGAATTCTGATCATACACATTTTTCTTACTGTGATATTGCAATATGTTTTGAAATTCTTTTCTGGTCACAAGTGGAAGGGAAATAAGAATAAGGACAGATTGTTATGATGTTTGGGCTCCATGTGTACATCGGACTCACACAAATTCCCAGGCAGTATAGGAAGATTGAAGTGGTTGAGTTAGAACTACATAGTTATAGCCAGATGTTACATTTTACTCACCTAAAACCATTTTGCAATGTAGATGGCAAGGGGTCCTTGTTTAATTATGCATGCAGACCAGCAGAGCATAAAAAGGGAGCCATTTATTGCTACAACAGAAAACTCCAGGGAGGGGGAAAGTAAGACTGCCTTATCTCCAGGTGACTCTGGAGTGTGCCCAGTGGGTGAATGTGAATAGAATATGACTTTATTGTGCTCTGCTCGCCTTGCGCTGTAACTGTGCCTTATCAGTGTGTGAATGCGCCTTATCTTTTTCTCCATTGCATTTTACATTATCTCTATTACTTTGATTCCTGCCTTTTCGGCACTTCATTGGGTATTTATCTTAACAACCTTAGAGGCTGAGGTGTAGAATTCAGTGTGCAGCTGGCTACAGATTTCAAAGTAAATTTAGTTTTTAAAATATCTTGGATTCAGAAGATTAATTTTTTGTCGCAAGAAAAATTCTAACTGTAAGTATCCACAGGAGAAATGAACACTGAAACTGCTCCTTAGAGGAGTTTATAGAAATCAAAAGTGGGCATCATTTAACCCTGGTATTGTCTGGGTCATCTGAAAGATAATACAGTAGTCAAGTTGCGAAGTAGAAATAATTTTGTAAGTGTGTATATTATTCATCCCTTTTAGGGAAAGAGTGTAGGCATTGGTGAGAAGAGAGAAGGAGCAATGGCAAAATTTAAAAAGTAGAAGAGGTAGGCGGAGTGGCACTCCCCTGCAATCCCAGCACTCTGGGAGGCTGACAGGAAGACCCTAAATTTGAGCCCAATTTGGATAATTTAGTGGAACTTTGCCTCAAAAGAAAAAAGAGCAGCAGTGTTGGGGATGTAGGTCTGAGAAAAGGTTCTGGTTCACCGTGGTAGTTGATACACTGTGTCCACTTGAGGAAGCTTGGCTGGATGGGCTGGTTCTAGGCTGAGCGGGGGCCCATCCTGCAGGATGCAGAGGACCTGCCCTGGGATGTGGTTGGTCCCACCCTGGGGTATGATTGGTTCCACCCTAGGCCAGACAGGCCACACCAGAGACTCAACACAAAAAATGTATGAAAAGGAGTTGAGGAAGACTTTGGGCAGCCTGACTGTGCCCAGCTTCCCTGAAGTCCTGCTCTTTGGAGGAGCTTGATTTTCGCATCGGTTCCATTTTGGAGGAGCTCTGATCTTCACAGTGGAGAATGGATGCAGAATTTGGAAGAGAGAGGCTTGATAGATGCTACAGCTGTTGCTCCTCCTCTGCTCTTCATTGTTTTCTACCACCGAGAACTACTGTTGTTTGTCTTGGAGACAGCTAAGTATGAACTGAAACCTCCACAAACTGTGAGCTAAATCTTCCTTCATTTTGAGTGTCAGGTATTTGTCCCAGCAATGAGTAAAAAGTAACTAAGACATTCAGTCTTTCATTTAAACAGAAGTATGACTTTTAAAAATGCTCGCTGAGCATGGTAGTGCATGCTGGTATTGCCAGTATGCTGCAGGCTGATGCCGAAGGATTGAAAATTTGAGCTTGGCTCAAGCAATTTAATGACTTAGCAAGACTCAGAAAAGTGGAACGCAGGATAGGGATTAAGCCTGGGCTTAATCCCTAGTACCACAGGGTGGAAAAATTACCTAAATGGAAACTTTTCTTTCTATTTTAGTTAAAAACTAATCTCAAATTTTAAATTAACTTTTTATTGGTTTTTTATTTATCTACAAAGAATTCTACATTTAGATACTGCCACATAAATGCGTCTGCAAATAGAGAAACCTTTGAAATTTTTCTTTTGAATTCAGACAAATAGTACAAGTATATAATGCTGAATTTTACCTACTTCTATTAATAAATCAAGTTGTATCTTGATTTTAAGAACCTGAAATGTTGCTAATGAGGAAAACAGGGAAGAAAGGAAAGTTCAGTGATGTTCAGGTGCTAGAATCAGTGACTGACAGCAGGACCACTCGTTTGTCGAACTGAGTGACCCGTGGCACAGTTGCTGCCACCGTTACCCTTCGACTTCCCTTCGGCTGTGAGGGTGGCTATGGATTGCTCGGTTTGCTGAGTGCCCCCTGCCCCTCATGCATGGCCACCAGCTTCCATCTGAGCTACCAGGTGACATATGTTGACTTGTCCTCTTTCAACGTGGGAAATGGCAGGTGTTTGTGAAAGGTTACAAACAGTAACTTAAATATATTTTTTCAAAGCATTTCTGACTCATAATTGCTAATTTTTTTTCTCTGAACCTTATCATCAGGATTAATTGATCATAAAGTTTTAATGTATATTTGTGTATTTAAAAAGGTTTCAAATTATGCTTCATGGCTCATGCCTCTTAAAATGAGCATTAGAGGATAATTATTTCCTAGGTTATTAGCAGTCTTTTTTTGTGTGTGTGGGGGACCAGGGTTCGAATGCACAACCTTGCACTTGCCAGGCAGACACTTGTGCCATGGAGCTATCTCCCTGGCCCCAATTAACAATCTTTGTGCATATAATTTTTGTTGGGTGAAATAACTTGGATCGTGTGGTTTATGTTTTTATTTTTGGACAGTTAACACATTGGAAAATGATTGTTACCATTGTAACTAATTCAATAATATTTTATACAGTCTTAATTTGTGTGTATGTTTTGTGCCTCCTTACAATAGAGCATGTCTTACTTTCTACATTACTGGGGCACAGAACCTGATACCCATAACTGAAAGTAAGAGTGTTTTTTTTTCAGGTCATTTTTCAGTGCATAGTTAGCTGACTGCAAGGAGGGAATGGCATGGCAGATGGACACGGTGGAGGAAAGGTTGCTCTAGGTAGGTAGGCATGATGGACAGGAAGTAGAGAGAGAAGGGAAGAGGCAGCCGGTGGGATGAACCCTTCCTTCTAGGCCACACCCCCAGCGCCCCACTGTCTGCCCAGGCTCCACCTCCACAGGTGGCACATTGTGTCCTAACACATCAGAGGTTAATCTATCATTGAGAACAGCACTACTGTGATCAATCATCTCCCTAGTTGTGAAATATTTTTAACACCCACGAAGGCTGCACTCAGTTGCCCATTTGGGGGTGACCTTAGGCAACATGGAAAGGTGCTCTGTGTGCTCCAGTCCCCATTCCTGAAGCTTTCTGTGCTCACACTGCAGTTTGCTCACTCCTTTTACCCCTTGTGATACTTGGAATGGGTTTCACATATAAGTGACATTTAAGCTTGTGGCATGATATACTTCACTTAACACTATGGTCTCGAGATAAATTGATTTTTCTACAAAAGACTGAAATTTTTCCTTTTTAAATTTTTTTTCTAGTACTGGGGATTGAACTCAGGACCCTGCATTTGTCAGGCAAGCACTTGTTCTACTGAGCTATCTCCCCAGCCCCTCAAATTTATCCTTCTTCTTGGTAGAGTAGTACTCTGTTGTGCATAACTACCACATTTTAAAAAAGACTTTAAAATTTTGCAAGCAATTACACATTTGCAGGAAATGCAAAAATATGCATAGGAAGGTCCTATGCAACCTTCAAGCAGGAAGATGACATTAGTCTAGTCCAGAGTTTTTTCAGGTTTTATGCACTCTGTGTATATGCAGAGTTCTGTGCAAGTTCTGTGCAATTTCATCTCTCTGGTTTTTTTTTTTTTTTTTTTTAGTTTTGTTTAGTTTTGTTTTTCAAGGATGTAAGAGTATTCAGGAATGGTCAGAAGGTGTTCAGGGTCTCCACCACTAGGTTGGACTCATAGTGATCCACTTGTTTTCAGCCTCCCAAGAGCTGGGATTACAGGTGTGCACCACCATGCCCAGTCTCAACTGCCTTCTCTGCATGCCCCAGGGTGGGGCTGGCATGGCAGGCCTGGGAATTGAACCCCCATACCCTGTGCCTGCTTGCTGGCACTTTAATCCACTGAGCTATTTAGCCAGCCCTTTCATCTCTTGTTTAGAGTCATGTAGATCCCATCATAATTCACCTCCAGAGTGTGCCATTTCTGTAGCACGCCTTTATAGCCATGCCTACACATGTCCTGTCAATAACAACTTATTTAGAAAATAAGCAGAAAGATCTTAAGAGATAAATCCGATCCCACTTCATCTCTTTCATCAGTTCTGTAGGGCTCTATGTTGATAACTGGCAGAGCTTCAAGTATCAACTTGCTGGATAGTGTTTACTGGAAGAGAAAAGACAGCCAACCCAGTTGTGAAATATTTTTAACACCCAAGAAAGCTGCTGTCCTTAGTCCCCCATTTAGGGGTGACCTTAATCAACATGGAACGATGCTCCGTGTCCTCCAGTCCCCATTCAAATTCCTGCAGCTTTCTGGGCACTCACTGCGCTTTGCTTGCCCTCTTCGCCCCTTGTGACACCTCCAGTGGCCAGGGCTGACAGGATGAGGGGCTAGCCCCAAGTCCTGCCCCACATACCGCTCTTCCCGCAGAGGTTGTGCTTGCACAAGTCCTGCAGAGAGCTGTTCTCCACACCCTTGAACTTCCTAGGTGTCCCCATTTGCTTGATTCCTCCCCCACACTCCCCAAGAGTCTTTGGGGTGCCCTTCCTTCCTGTCTTGTGCCTCTGTTGTAGGCCAGTTTCTTAAATGAGAAAGGTAGGACAGACACTTAGGGCTCCACACCTGGAGGTGGGCACAGGATGGGGGGGTGCTGTGCCTTAGACCTCCTGTCTGTCTTTTGTTTGTTCAGAGTCTTATAGTCCCAAACTTTGTACCCATTAATAAAATAGTACGGGTTTAAAGAATTTAATTGTATAAATAATTGTGTTTCAAAATAAGAATTCCTGGGCCTGGAGAGATAGTTGATTGCCATAAGTGCCTATCTGGCAAACACAATGTCCCAAGTTCAATCCCTGGTACCACAAGTCAACCAATCAATCAATCAGTCAATCAATCAATCAATCAATCAATCAAAATAAAATTAAAAACATAAGAATTCCTAGAGATGAGGCATCCTTAGCAGAAATATCAAGATGGACTTCACACAGTAAGAGCTTGGTAGTCTTTTCAAAATCTGGTTATCTAGATATGTGTCTTCTAATTCTAAATCTTATCCACTTGCCCAGGACATGGCACTTCCCATGCATTTTGGCTAGTCAGAAATCTTCTGCCAAGAAATGGAGACAGAATAGTTGTAAAAAGAATGTATCTTTTTTTTTTAAAGAATTTATTTATTTATTTATTTATCTTGTTTCAGCACCCTTGCTTGTCTATTCACTCATTTTCATGGCCGGCTCAGCCCACCCCGAGGGCAGGGCTGGCGCAGCATGTGGTGCCGGGGATTGAACCGTGGTCCCTGCAGCCGCCTGCAGGCGCTTTAGACCACTGAGCCATCCTGCCGGGCCCCAAAAGAATGTATCTTAACATATATTATTATATATTATGTGCATGTATTAACCTCCCACATTGAATGTGATCATTATGTCTATAATAATACACATGAAAAAATAAACGAAAAAAAGCATCTTCTATCTGTGGTGTCTAACTTATAAAAACTTTGATCAATGTGGAATTCTGAAAACTTGTTAAAATCTCACGGTTTACTGCAATGTGCTGTTTTAGAATGCAAGATTAATTTGTAGATCTACAGTAATAAACAAGTAGCTGCAACTCAAGTGGTGTAGTTATTTGCCATGGGTCTTGAGTTATTCATACAAACTTACCTCAATGAATCATCCACATTTAGTGCCATTTGATGATTCTGGTAGACACACTTTGGTGAACTTTAACATGACTCTGTCTTTCCTAAAGCATAACAGATATAACTTCTGTCTTCCTTGATGATGCAAGCTCAGTGTCTTGAACATGAATTAGTGTTGCACTCCTGCAACTTTGAACCATGTGGATTATCTGCTAAAATGCCAAATCCCTCTAGTGATTGTTCAAAATTCAGCCTGGCTTTGTTTTATTTTTGTTTCTTCTCTGGTGCGCAGAAACTGTCACTCTTTGCTTGCTGCCTTTTAGATTTCTGTCCTCTCTCCTTTGCTTATACTGACATTATATATTGCTTTTAACCCCTTGGACTTAGAGTCCAGGCAAATTTATTAGAGCTGTATGTGTAATATGAGCATATGTGTTCATATCTTCTATTCTTCCTGAGTAAAGTACATAAATTTTAGTTTTACTATTCAGCGTCTTGGCTTTGTATTTAGAAATCCTTTTAAATTTACTTGGCATATGATCATACTCTTTTTATTATTTTTTAAATGACTGGGTTTCCAGATAATTATTCTCTGGATAGTTGAGGCATTACTATAATGAGCTTAATTGCTGCATCCAATAAGTATTTATTGAATGCCCAGGAAACATCGTAGGGTTCATCAGTGAGCAAAACAGAAGATCTTTGCTTTCCTAGAGATTGTTCTCTAACAGAGGAAGTCGCTAATATTACACATAAATTAACAAACATGTTAAACATTATTATGGAAAAATCCCTTAAAAGCCAAGTGGAGCCCAGTAAGAGACCAGAAGTGCTAGTGGTGCCTAGTGAAGAGTGTAATACCCACTAGTATGGTCAAAGTAGGGTTCTATGGAAATTTTGGCAGAGTCAAGGGATTTAGAGTATGAATTCGCAGCAATGGGAACAGCTAGGGAGGGTGTGTGAACCCTGGTGTGGGTTCAGGTGTGGATTGTTTGAGGGATGATGAGGCTGTTTTGACTAGGGTGGGCAAGGGAAAGAGTCAGAGAGGAAGTCAAAAAGAATGAGGGGAGATCATGTAGGGACCTGACACCTGCTATAGGAGCTTGGGCTTTTACCTGAGTGAAATGGAGAGCCTCTAAAGGATTTTGAGCAGGGGGAGGATATAGCCCGACTTATATTCTTAAAATATGTCTATGATTATAGGATTGAGAAGATGTGGGGAAGAGAACAGTGGAGGAAGAAGGGAACCTATTAGATAGTCCAGATAAAAGATGGTGGTGGCTTGAATCGCGTGATAGCTGGGAAAGAATGAGAAGTGGTGAGACATAAGATGGAAGTGGAACCAATAGGATTTCCTTACGAGTCAGATGTGGGAAAGCAGACTCAAGGTTAATTGTAAGGGTTTACGACTGGGTTATTGGAAGATTGATGGGGCCATCCATTACTCTACAAAGGCTATAAACAAGGAATGTTTGGAGGAAAAGCCGAAGTCTGTTGTGACCTGTTGAGCTGACATGTTTAATTGATGTTCAACTGGAAAGGCTATCTGTGAAACTGCATATAAAACTCTGGAGTTTAGGAGCAAGGTTTGAGCTAGTGTTAGAAATTTGGGAATCATTAAGGTGATATTTGAAGTTATAAGATTGGAGAATACCAAAGATAGATTTGTGGGGAGAAAAGTTTTGGAAGAAGGAGGGTGGCTTGCAAAAAAAAGCCCTGTTGGAAAGACCAGTGAGGTAGAGGAAAGCAAAAGTATATGGAATGAATCTTAAAATGAAGATGTTTTCAGATACTGGATAGATTGTGTCTTGTTGATGAAATGGTGAAAATGAGGAAGGAGAAAGAATAGAGTCTGGGTTTGCCGATGCAGTTTTCCATCTTCCAGGTGATGTATGGTTAATAGATCTTCCTTTTTGGGCTGGATTTTAATTGGGCTGATTGCAGGCTCTGTGTCAGGTGTTGGGACGGGGTTGTGAGGAAGCTGGCAGTACCAAAAACAAGAACTACAGATCTCACCCTCCAAGTGCAAGACAACACATAGTGTATTTATTTATTCTTTATTTAACATTTTATTTTAAAGAGTAAAAATAGCAGAAACAAAGATAGAAAAACAGTAACAAGCAAGAGTACATATAGTACAAAATTTCAAAATAAGAACAAAAATTTAACAATGGTTGTATTACATATTTTCATCATCAAATCTGTTTAGATTAATAGATACAGGTATGTAAGATTGGTCAAATAATTAAACGTTAACACTTTCAATAAACCTTAATTTTTTTTAACTCTTCCGAATGCATTTTGTACTTAAGTCATACTTCTAAAAAAATTTATAGGGGTTGAGGATGCAGAAAACGCAAGGTCCTGAGTTTGATTCTGGTATGCCCCAAAACTTATTTACTTATTTATTTATTTATTTTCTTATTTCTTAAAATTTTATTTTAAAGAGTAAAAATAGCAGAAACAAAGATAGAAAAAAAAAACAGTAACAAGTAAGAGTACATATAGTACAAAATTTCAAAACAAGAAAAATTTAACAATGGTTGCATTACATATTTTCATCATCAAATCAGTGTAGACCAACAGACATAGGCATGGAAGACTGATTAAACATTAACACTTTCAATAAACATTAAATTTTTAAAAACTCTTCCAAATGCATTTTGTATTTAAGTCACTCCACTAAAAAAAGTTATAGGGGTTGGAAATGCAGAAAATTTATTATTTATTTATTTCTTCTTTTGAGTCCTTACACTAGGGAGCTATATAATATTTTCATATGTAGGTCTGGTTTATTTCACTTATGAGTATATGTTCAAGATACATCCATTTATGTATGAAGTCTTCTAGTTTATCATTCCATATAGCTGAGTAATATTCCATTTTATGAAAACACCATATCTTTTTCAACCATGCTTCAGATGATGGGCATTTTGGTTGTCTCCAGAATTTGGCTATCACAAATTGTGCTGCTCTGAACATAGGTGCACAGATATCACTATGATATGATGTTTTCAGTTCTTCTGGGAAAATTCCCAGCAGGAGAATAGCTGGATTGAATGGGACTTCCAGTTCTAATTTCTTTAAGGAGTCCCCACACTGCTTTCCATAATGGTTGCACCAGTCTGCATTCCCACCAACAGTGGGAAAGTGTTCCTTTTTCCCCACAGCCTCTCCAGCATTTGTTGTTGGTTGATTTCTTTATGATAGCCATTCTTTCTGGGGTGAGATAGTATCTAAATGTTGTTTTGATTTGGATTTCCTGAATGGCTAGCAATGTGGAGCATTTCTTCATGTATTTATAGGCTTGTTGAATTTCTTTTTCTGAGAAGTGTGTGTTTATCTCAGATGCCCATTTTTGGATTAGGTCTCTGAATTTTGGGATCCTAATGTTTCTTAGTTCTTTATAAATGCTAGATAGAAGACCTTTGTCTAAATACTTATTAGTTAAAATTGTTTCAAAATTATTGGGTTGTCTTTTCACTCTGTTAGTAATTTCTTTTGATGTGCAAAAACTTCTCAGCCAGAAGAGGTCCTAGTTGTTGATTATTTCAAGTGTTAAACGTGCATTTTGATTTTTGTCCATAAACTCTTTACCTACCCCAATGTCTTCAAGATTTCTTCCCATTTTCTCTTCTAGGAGATTTAGTGTTTCTCTTTTAATATTTAGATCTTTAATCCATTTTGGCTTTAGTGCATGGTGATAGATCTGGGTCAAGTTTTAGTTTTTGGCATGTAGAGAGCCAGTTTTTCCAGCACCATTTGTTAAAGAGGCTATTTTTCTTCCAGTAAGGATGTTTGGCCCTTTTGCCAAAAATACGGTGGCTGAGTGTGTTTGTATTTGCTTCTGCACTTTCTAATCTATTCCACTGATCCAGGTCTATTTTATTGCCAATACCATGCTGATTTTATCATGGTAGCTCTGTAGTACAACTTTAGGTCAGGAATTGTAATGCCTCCTGCCTTATCTTTGTTGCCCAAGATTGTCTTTGCAATTCTAGGTCTTTTCTTTCTTTTTTTTTTTTTTTAAGAATTTATTTTTTGTCTTTTTTTTCCTCGCTTCAGAACTTTTGTTTGTTTATTTATTTATTTATTTTTATGGACTCATCCTGCCTCAGGGCAGGGCTGGCGCAGCATGTGGTGCTGGGGATCGAACCTCGGTCCCTGCAGCCGCCTAAGCTTTCCTAAGCAGGTGCTTTAGACCACTGAGTCATCCTGCCGGGCCCTACTTCCAGATACATTTTACGAATGATTTGTCCAGGTCTATGAGGTATGTTGATGGTATTTTGATAGGGATTGTATTAAATCTGTATAACAATTTAGTGATTATGGCCATCTTCACAATGTTGGTACTACCTATCCAGGAACAGGGAATATCTTTCCATTTTCTGAAATACTCTAGGATCTCTTTTTTTCAGAGTACTGTAGGTTTCATTGAAAAGGTCTTTTCTTTAGTTAGGATAATTCCTAAGTATTTCATTTTTTTCGATGCTATTATAAATGGTATTGTTTCTCTATTTTCTTTTTTTATGTTTTTCTATTTTCTCTCTCAGTATGTTTGTTATCTGTGTAGAGGAATGCTATTGACTTCTGTGTGTTGACTTTGTACCTTGCTATGCTACTGAATTTGCATATTAATTCTAGTAGCTTCTTGGTTGAGTTCTTTGAGTTTTCCAAGTAGATTATCATGTCATCTGCAAATAGTGATAGTTTAACTTCTTCTTTACCTATTCTTATTCCTTTTTGTTCTCTCTCTTGTCTA
Organism: Myocastor coypus; assembly: GCA_004027025.1. Taxonomy (NCBI): domain Eukaryota; kingdom Metazoa; phylum Chordata; class Mammalia; order Rodentia; family Myocastoridae; genus Myocastor; species Myocastor coypus. Next base: position 78,977 of record PVJA010003395.1, on the reverse strand, counting down.
ATGGCTATAGCTAATGATTCCAGAACTATATTGAATAGGAGTGGCAATAGGGGACATCCTTGTCTTGTACCAGATCTCAGAATAAAAGACTTCAGCTTTTCCCCATTTAAGCAATGCATAGTTTGAACTGCAGCCATTTCACTAGAAGGCAGGTAAATGAGAAAGTTCAGGTAAAGACTGTTGAAAAATCCAGGTTCAGAGATGCAGAGGGCCTGAGGGAGAACAACATGGATATAATTAGGAAATGGTAGCATATTATTTTTCTGTAACAGATGGGGAAAAGAACAGAGCATCAACATCACTGTGATAAATACTGAACAGCAAGGAAACAAGCTATTGCAGCTGAGGCATGCGAGCTGCTGTGAAACTCAGAAGTGATATCATCAATAAAGCCAGAGTTGGTGAGCGATTAACAAATAAACAACATATGGCTTATTGGTTGCCATGGCCCTGAAAATGCATTCTCTTTGGAGCTAATGTGCTTCTGTGAGTGAGTTTCTAGTTCATGCACACTTGCTTTTGGTTCATATAGCCATTGTGAAATTGTACCAGTAGGCACAGTTTACCTAAGTACAGTAGTACAGTTTACCTAACAAAAGCCGCTGCCCAAAAGACCAGTATAGATTTCTGGTTCTGGTCTTGTGGACTCAGTTCTCCCAACTCCTGTCTTATAATGTTACCTGTAAAAGAAGCAGAGAATGATTCTCAAAGATTGGGAGGAAATGAGAGGGGCTTGAGCCTTCTCTGTTGGAAGAATGTCACAGTGGTCAGCTCTTTGAGTTTGCTTTCCATCCCATGTATCCAAGAATGGGTGCTGGAATAGACATCAACCCAGATACATCAGTGAGTACTGACCATATAGAGTACACAAGAAAAGCCTGCACTCTGTAGCCATTGGAGAGAGATAGGGAAAGCCTAATGAAATCAGACACTGTTAGACAATAAGTGCTCTATATAACCAAGCACCACAACGAGGAACCCACCCACCTACCTCTACCTCACTTAGCAGAGACCAAGAGAAGAGCCTGATCTGGATCCCACCCTTGTGTGGCTGACATGGAGCAGTCCTTCAGCCCTAGATTTTAAAGCAGCCATCAGTGAACCACTATGAACACACTTGAAATAAACTTCTAAAAAATACAATAACTAAGCCAAACAAAAATTAGAAAGTCTTACCAAAGCCAAAAAAAGTAAAATGGAAATTTTAGAACTGAAAAGGTCAATAATTGAAATTAAAATTGCAACGAATGCCTTAACAGCTGAGGAAGCGACCGAGGAAAGACTGAGAACAATAGAAATGACCCAGTGAGAAGGCAGGCCAAAAAAAAAAAAAAAAAAAAAAAAAAAAAAAAAAAAA
>PVJA010003395.1:0-77520 GCA_004027025.1 Myocastor coypus | reverse complement strand
GCAATAGTGACTGAAAATGTGGCAAACTTGGGAAAAGAAGTAAATTAAAAAAGCTGAGTGAATCTCAATCATGATAAATTCAAAGTCATGCCAAAAAATACTTATATGCCTGAAAACAAACAAACAAGAATACTAAAAGTGAGAAGAAAGAAATGACAGCTTATCTATAGGAGAAAACAACTAGAATGACAGAACAAAACATGGAGCCCAGGATAAGGGGAAACAGTATTTTTAAAGTGTGGAAAGAAAAGAATGGTCAATGCATGATTCTATATACAGTGAAAATGTCAAGATACTCTCCAGGGAAGGAAGACTAAAAGGATTTGTAGTCAGCAGTCCTGGCCAAAAAGAACTTCCTAAAACAAAGGAATTGAGATGCTAAAAAGGAATCCAGAGATGAATAAAGAAGAAACAACAGAAAGGATAAAACTATGGAGCATGGGAGAAATGAGATTGAATTAAAGATGCATAACCTACCACACAGAAATTCATGAGATTGGTAGATACTAGGATAGTACTCGGTTCGGTTGCCTCTTACTATCCATAAGAAATGCACTACTTGTTCCTACACACCAAAATTTGTTGTTATGGGAGATTGAAACCAGAGGCTTGCTCTTGTAAGTTGGATGCTCTACCACTGAGGTACACCCCCAGCCCCTTTTATTTTGAGAAAAGATCTCACTATATTGAGCCGGTTGGCTTTGAACTTGCTAGTCTCCTGCCTTAGCCTTCTGTGTAGCTAGGGTTACAGGTGGGTACCATCATCCCTTACCAGAATCTCATCCTTAAAAAACTCCCCATAGTGTTCTTATACTGCATACTTGGGGTACAAAAGATGAGGTTACACGATGAGCTTGTACAGCCTCTTATGTATCCCATCTTATTTCCATCAGCCCCTCTGCTGTCATTTCTACTCACCCCACATGCAAGTCACCCCCTGGGATGTAGACATCTGGCTTCCACTGCTTTTTTCTACCCGATTCTGAGGTTGGTCACATCTTCACTACTGAGAGCTACGTTCCTATTGAGTCTCAAAGGTGTTTCCAAAAGAGTTCTTTGATGGCGGTGTTGTGGGATGGAGCATCCCTTTCGCATGGTTCTCATTCTCACTCTGTCACATTAACTGATAATGATTAAGTATGGAATTCCAGATGCTGAAGAGGCTCCATTTGTCCTGGCTTAGATACAAGGAACAGAAGATGGAGAAGTGGTGAGTAGTGGACACTCTGAGCTGGTGTGAGACAGCTCTATCGTCCAGGCGCAGGCTTCTCATATCCTCCCTCATGAGAGGACACTGCCATGGCCTAACAGCTGGAGATAGAAATCACATGGTGTAGAATGGACGGTGAGTTTCTGCACATGTGTAGTCTTGGCTGGAGTGTAGATAGAGAAGTGGTGAATGGGACCAATGGCGAAACACTGGCTTTGGACCTGGGAGGCATCTCCCTGAGAGGAGGCAATGGCCCATGGGACCAGGGTAGCTAGTGTGATGAGTTTTGAGTAGTGAATGCCATTGTTGTAGTCTTGTTATTCAAAAAGAAAAGACCTTAACTTATTTTTTTTTTTTTTGAAATGCACATCTCCAAGATGAGAGGCTATTATGATTGCATGAATGGTCAGTGGAATAGCATAGAGTCTCAAATCCCAGGACTGCACTTCCCTTGATGCCCTTTTGATTATTCACACTCTTTCTGCCCCATCACTTCCCATCAATTACTTGCAGTGAGTCGCATAAAAATATGGAAATTAATTTAAGAATCCTTTACGAGTATTAATCCATTCACTGAGCAGTGTGCTGTGTGTGATCCTGAGGCTGGGGCTTATCCCAAGAGGGACCAGAGCCTATCCCACTGTGACATTATCTGGGACACAGACACAGAACATGGAGTCAGATGAGTGGTTAGTGTGGCTTTCGTATGTGCCATGAAAGGCCAGATCATGTTATGAGAACCCGAACTGGGATCCTCCATCTGGAGAACAAGATTTGTCCAAACCAGCAGGCTTGTGAGCAGTAAACGGAAGGGGGAGGGAAGAGAACGATCGTGTTCTCGTCTGGGTGGTTCGTTCCCTTTTCTGGAGAAGTTGGCCTTTATCTGGGAATGTGTGCACTGTGAGTTACTGGGACTTGGTGATAAGCAAACAAGGAAAAATGAACTTGTGAATCTCGATGGCTAGACAGAAAGGAGTTTCTTATAATTTATTAAATGTTGACTGTGCCAGTTTTATGTAATGAAAATACAATCTACTTTTGTCCTTCTAAAAATCCTTTATTGGTACATCTTGCAAAATAAGATATGTACGTACTCCTCTATTTCCCTTTTTTGATATTTCTTTCATCTTTCTCCCTCTGAGAGATCTTTCTGTTGTCAGTTAGAAAGTTTTCAGATCATTTCTTGAGCATCCTCCCTCTTCTGTGCCACTTTGTGCTTGAGATTAAATTTTACACTCCCCCCCACTTCTTTTTTTTTCTGACTCTCCTATACTGGGAATCAAACTCAGTACCTGCAGTTGTTAGGCTGGCACTTGTGCCACTGAGCTATATCCTGGCCCCAATTTTACATTCTTGCATGTAAAGGCTATCAAATAAGGGCTTACTGGGCCATCATACTATTATAGGAATGAGATCCATTTGCCAAACTTACCAGGATTACCAGATGAGGGTGGCAGGCTCAATAAATGAGCTCCTAAAGGAGAGAGCAGAGGATTTGCTTTCAAGGTTGTGGCTGACATCTTGCAGAAGCAGATTTGCCTTGGAGGCATGCTTTGGAGTCATGGTCGAACAGGAACCTACAGCCAGGAAAGCCATTGGTCCCTCCCTGTCCTCTTTTTTGGTATTTCTTGATGACACTAAGAAAGGAAATGCAACTAATCTTGTGGTACTATCATGCCACGGCTCAAGCCCTTCCATTCACCATTACATATGCCTTAGCTCTTTCTTATGTGATTCTTATATAAACTAGATGCCAAATACAATTTTGTTTGATGTTTGACCAAACGTGGAACCTACAGAAGTGCCACTGAAAAATCCTACAGTCCAAACGTAGGCCAGTGAATTCCCTGTCTTTAGTTTATTCAGCTTCTCAGTGGAAATTAAGGCAATGGGGGTGGTAGGGTGGACAGCTATGTGATCTTTCCTGTCCCAGTAAAAATGCAGGTGGGAGACCTCAGCATGATGCATGTGGAGAGGACCTGGATTTAAAAGAATCCCTGGCTGAACACCGGAGAGCCGATGCCCTGCCCCTTTTTGCCCTGCCCTTTTTGTGGGGACTCTCCGCGTGGGCTTAGTATCTATTGTGCCTTCCTTCTTGGGGATGGGGATTGACAAAAAGCGTTGCATTTGTTCAGGATGTTTTTCTGCACAGTTTGCTATTTGTAGAAATTATTTGCTAAGAGCATTTTATTTAATTTGCTTCTTTTTGAAATAAAAAATAGATTTGGACGTGGGTTTTGGCCAAGGTCTTACCAAATTTTCTTTTATCATAGGCGTTTCATCTTCTGAGATATTTCTTGAAATTATCCTTAAAATTACCAGCAGTTGAGCCAGGGAGACAGCTCAATGGCATAAATGCTTGCCTGGCAAGCACAAGATCCCAAGTTCGATCCTCAGCATAAAAAACAAAGAAACAAACAAACCCCAGGATTTTGTCCATTTTCTGGTTTGATTTTGGTTTGTCTTACATGTGACCTATTTTTATTTTTTTAATTAAGAAATCATTTATTTATTTATTTATTTATTTATTTATTTATTTATTTATTTAGTACAGGGTCTCGCTATGTAGGTCAGACTCATAGTGATCCTCCTGTCTCAGCCTCCCCAGTAGGATTATAGGCATGTGTCACCACACCCAGTTTCAGTAGCCTGCATGGCATGCTGGGATTCTGCGGTGGGCATGGTATGCAGTACCAGGGATTGAATTCAGGTCCTTGCACTTGCCAGGCAGGTGCACTTAGACCACCTCTTACATATACCACCAGGTGACTGTTATATGTCCACTGGTACCTCTTTTGAGTGCATTATACAAAGCTTAAAAGATGATATTAGATCCTGCAGGCAGTTCATGTTGCTTTGATGCATGGGTTTTTTATTGACTGGACAAAATAGAGGCACTGCTTTTGCATGGGCAGGTCCAAAGCTCTACTGTGTGAAATTTTAATAAATTGGGTAGTTTGTGGTCATGGAAAAAATTATATTCACCAATGGATAGCCATTTATATAAGAAATATTTGCCATTTTTAAATATATGTAAAGAGAAAAAATATATCATTTATCTTACTTTTCTTACGATGAGTGGTATTGCTCATACCCAACACCGAAGTTAAAGGGGCAAAGGTGTATTTAGCTCACAGTTTGAGAGATTCCAGGCCATATCCGGCTGGCTCCAAGGCAGGTGGCTTGGTAGACAGGAATCACAGAGGATGAAGTTCATGGCAACAGAGGACAGCAAGTAGGGAAGGGGGACACAAGCCCCTTTTTGTTCCTTGTGTCCCAGCCTATTTGGATTTGCGTGAGGCCCACACAGTCAGTGGGCTGATTTGGGAATCACCCACCCTTAATTCTAGTGCCCTTAACCCTAGCATTGCACCATGAATCAATTACACACCCTACGTGGAGCCACCTTTGAAAAAGCCCCATCTAAAGCCTCAGAGAGGTAGGGATGTGGTGGGGAGACGCATCTAGACACAAACCATAGCGTCGCTTTAAAAATGCTTTAAATTTGTTTGCCTTTATAGTTTAGGTCTACTCACAAAGACAGAAAACTGATTCTATTTATATGCTTATACTCTTGTGTTTCCAAACAAATACTATTTGATTTATTACATTTTTGAGCAGTTCCACTGGGAAGTTACAGTAGTTTGTGAGAGCCAGTGGATTTTTGCAGCCAAAAATGTACTGCCCCCCCCCAAAAAAAACAGTATAAAAAGAAGAAAAAAAGCATCTGTGGATTCATCAAGAAATCGCACTTCCCCGAGTGAATGCGTAGGCGGAGGAGTGCCAGCTGCGCATGCTCATGACGTCAGGCTACTCTGTTCTTGCCAGAGACATTTCTCCCTGCTTCTGTACCACTGTGCAGTTTGGGGATGCCTGTGCAACTTCAGAATGTCAAAATGCTACAGTCTCCTCTGCAGATGGAAAACCTTGACCCTGGATAATACGGAAAAGCAGAAATCTGCTGCGATTCATGTGACAGGTTCTTTTACAAATTCAGAAACGCAGAACTTCTCTTCCTCAAATCTTTTGGGAAAGTCGAGGCACTGGGCAGATGCTTCCTGTTTATCGTGTAGCTCGCTTTGCGCTGTCACACAGGACTGAACGCCAGCAGGAGAGGACGAGTGTGCCACCCCAGAAACCAACAAGATGGCAGCGCGGAGCACAGGCTCTCGGCCGCCCGTGCCTTTGCCTTCTGTAAACGCAGAGAACAAATCATGATGTCGTGGAGGTAGAACCAGAGCCGGGGAATCTCTGAGGCTCCAGGCCAGCTTCCTTGGGGACATTGGTCTCTCAGAGATTCTTGGGCTCACCTAGGTCTTCCAGGAGGAAGTGGAGGACACCCAACTAATTGGAATTTCAGATGCACAACAAAACACTTAAAACTATAAATATGTCCCTATCCTTGCCGTAAGACATGCTTACCTTGAGATTATTCGTCATTTATTTGAAATTCAAATTTAAGTAGGTGTCCTGTCTTTATATTGCTAAAATTTAACAACTCTAGGCTTAGCAGTATGTGTCACACAGAAGTGCTGCTTGAGGAGGAACCACTTTTATCAGGTGTTCAGGGGGTGGATGGGAAGAAAGTGATCAGGACTAACTAACTGCCTTCTGTAAGGGGAGGGACTGAAGAAATCCAGGGTAGCTTTGCTGTTGCAGGCTCTCCTGTGCTGGCCTACTTTGGTTTGGCCATTGTGGAGCGTATACAAATCTGGGTCCTTGTCAGTCCTTGAGGACAAGGAGAAGCTGGTTGGTCCTCCTCCTCTGCTCAGCTTGTCTGCAAAGTAAATTCTGTACTAACAGTGAAAGAATGCTAGAAATGGCTGTAGCTTTCCACCTGCCTGGGCCAGCCAGGCACCTCAGGATGATCCTCATAAAAATCCGATGGATAGGAGTCTAGGCAAATGGATTGGGTTCCATCCTGCACATTCCCAACTGACTGAGATTTGGGGAAAATTGCTAAACACTTCGGAGCTGTATCTGCATCTGCAGGTTAGTAATGCTTACCACAGAAGGCTATTGTGAGGACTGATTGCCTCAATATTTATAAAGCCAGTGCCCTGATTACTCCCCGACAAAGTAAAATGCCAGCTGTTCTTACTGTAATTCCCCAAAACATGGTGCTTGCTGTTTGTGACAGTTGTTTCCCTAGTGCCTTTCTTGCTTGAACATTCACACCTGAGAGACAGGGAATACATTCTGCTCACCTGTACACAGCAGGTGAAAGTAGGCACTTGGATGACTGTTACAGTCAATGAATGGCGACATTCAGTTGTCCCATTGTCTTAGTTACTCTTCTGTCATTGCTGAGGCAAACACCTGACACTCAAAATGAGGGGAGGAAAGGCTTATTTAGCTCACAGTTACTGGAGGTTTCAGTCCATATTCAGCTGGCTCCAAAGCAGACTGGCACATGGCAGAGGGCAACCTTCCATGGTGGCAGCTAAGAACAAGAGCACTGGGAGAGAGGTAGCAGCAACTCTAGCAGCTAACTTCTCTTCCTACCTTACATTGAAATGTAAATCACCTGCCCCAGGGGAGGTGCAGCACCCATTTCCACAATAATCAATTACAAATTCTAGAAGCTGCTCCAAGACTGCATGAGACTTTGGGGAGACACCTCTACACAAACCATAACAACCATGGATTTGGGAAACCAGCTTCTTTATTGGGTCCTGAGCAGCCACACCTTCTGGACTGGTTCTCCAGGCTAGGACCAAAGCACAATGTGCAGTGTCATGCTTGCAAATCTGGTTCCTGCCTTTGGGGTGGTCTGGGTCCAGCAAGAGGCTTCAGGACAGGAATCTGTGTGCCCCAGTGTGTCATGTAGTGTAATTTTGTGAGTCAGTCATGACTTATGAGAAGGTAAAGTTGTATTCTTGTAGGTAGTAATGTAAAACTGTAAATCATAGGTAATGCAAAAGGTAATCATTAAAAATGTGAATAATGTTAAAGATGTAACTTGGTACGTATCTTAGTATGTTTAGGTTACTATAATAAAATGCCATAGACTGGGTAACTTATAGACGATAGCAATGTATGGGTTACAGTTCTGGAAGCTAGGGAATCCAAGATCAAGCAGCCAGCATATTTGAGCCTGGTGAGATCTTGCTCTCTGCTTCATAGAGACCATCTTGTTGTGCCTCATGTGGTAGAAGAGGCAAACAAGCCCCCATAGAGCCTCATGTAAGGACAGTCACATTCCTGAGGGATCACCTTCCAATGGCTCTGAGAAAGTTTCACTTTCAGTGTTCTCAGCAAAACCTTGATACCTTGTGCCTTTGATTGCATCCTGCACCTCCCACCTTTTTACTGTGTATGAATAAAGACACAGACCGGGCTGGGTTGTCACCACCTCTACAGCAAAGAGGTCTGGTTTGTCCAGTCCCAGCTTTGCTTTTAGTATGTGTGTCTAGTTTTTTCTTAGTTACCCATGCCCCTCCCTACCATGCTGGCTACATGGGTCACAGCACAGTGGGGGTTAAAAAAGCCCTACACTTAAAGGAAAACTCTTCTTGTTATCAAAAGAGAGAGAGAGAGAGAGAGAGAGAGAGAGAGAGAGAGAGAGAGAAGCCTCTTCAGAAAGAACTAATACCTGTTAAATTTTGAGCACCTGTACAATTTTTCAAATTCAGGGAATAATAATAATAATAAAAAAACACATTGAAAATCAAGTAAAACATCATTCTAAAAATGAAGTGAATTTAAAAATTGGTGATTCATTAAATATGTAGTGTGTTCATTGAATTAATATGTGGATAACCAAGCACCGACTGTATGCAGGGCTCAGTGCTACACAAGGGCAGTGCCAAGTGGGGTTTCTGTGCTTGATTCTTTCACCTAAAGGAAGTCTGAGGTTTCTGTTTTGATTGGACATGCGGTGTTCCTCACTTATTTGTACCAGGGAATGCTCCAAGCCCCAGGCTGCTGGTGGTGTGTCACAAGGGTGTGCTTTCTGAGCCTGCTCAGACCTGGGCCTCCCAGGAGTCACCAGCAGTCATGCTCCTGGGGGGCTTCCGAGTGAACTGCTGGGTTGTTCTCTTTTTCACTGACTAACATTCATCCTTGCCCTGGAAACACAGCGCTACTCTGCACATTCACACCAGGCTTCAGATACCATTTCTATTTGTTTGGCATTTTCCTTCCCATAAGATCATACGTGTCTGAAAAATCCATATCCTTTAAGGTAGAACGTGATTTGCTAATAATGGAGTTAGTGTTGTATCCAAAGATAGTGCTTAATGAGCCATAATTAGAAACATATCTGGAGAGTTCATGGTTATAATCAAATAAGGCTACTATAAAGATGATATGTATCTTTCATGATTTACATATTTGTTCTTGGATGGTGTTGTAATTAGGGCCATATGATGTTCAAATAAGTGACTGTAATTATAACTCCATGCATCCAAGCTGTGTTTTTTCTGTTTTCCTGAAACGACACACCCTGTCATCACTGCCACATACCCACTGACTCTGCTGATGAGCAGAGGTGAGGGTCTGGGATCTTCTCAGTGGCTGGAGAGCCCTTGCACCCGGTCTCCCTTGGCCCCAAGCTTGAGCGCCCCCTTTGCCTTCCAAACCCCTGTTACTGCTGATGCCCTCAGCAACCAGAGCTGTTTCCTGCTCTGGCCTGCTGACCTGGAGCTAAGGAACAAGGTGGTAGAAGCTTCAAACCAGAATCTGAATCGCTTGGTGGGGTGGGAGAAGGGCAGCATGGCCGGCATCCAGGGAGTGAGGAAAAGGCTTCAAATGGCATGGATTGGCAAAGGATCCCCAATACTAGGGGAGACCCTGTTGACAGATAGCAGGACATGGGTTCTAAGTAAAGGGCGTGCGTAATAGATTATCCAAAGCAGGTTACTTTGTGGAGAGAAGGAAGGCAGTCTTAGTAATTCCACTGGGACTCTCGGTGTCAGTCTTTTTTTTTTTTTTTGTCTTTTTGAGACAGGGTCTCGCTATGCAGTTGAAGCTGGTCGTGAGCTCACTTTTGTAGCCCAGGCTGGTCTCGAACTCGCACCAATCCTCCTGCCTCAGCCTCCCAAGTGCTGGGATTACAGGTGTGCGCCACCACACCGGGCTCGGTGTCAGTCTTGACTGTCTCCAGGAAAACCCCGTATGCCACGACAGCACTGCTCAGTGAGTACCAGGGAGCAGAAGAGACTTAAGGTACAAGCAGGGCATACAGCACTCTGTAAATGTTGTGGAATGAAGGCTGTGTGGTACTGCGAGAAGGACGCCCTAGCATTTCTGACCTAAATAGCCCCTTTGTCTTCTATTTCAGTCCTTACTGTAAGGTTCATTTTCTAAAGTGATGTGTCTGATTTTTTTTTTTTTTTTTTTTTTTTTTAATTTAAAAGAACTGCTCCCCGGCACCCCAAGTACCATAAAAGCTGCACCTGACTGCCAGGCATTTGGGTCCCCGCCTGACCTAGTCCATTCTATTGTTCCCCCTCAGTCTTTCTCCTCCATGAATCTCTTTAACTTCAAACCACTTGGAGCACGAGGTCCTCCTCGCTGATAATTTTCTGCTTTTACGTCTTTATTCGTGCTTTGTCGCCTTGCTGCCTGGAAACCTTTCACCCTCTGCTTGTACCAACACAGCTTCTGCTTGCTGTCCTTGACCTAGTTAGAATGTGGGCCGTGCTGCTGTGGAAAGCTGAGAATTGGAAAGGGGGGTCCTCTGTGAAGGCTTGTCTCCTCACTTTCATTTAATCCCTCCTGAGCTACCAGGAGTTCTTACACTGACCTGTGTGTCCCTGTCACTGGAGCCATGTTCTGCTTTTATCTTTACATTGTTTAGATGCCTGTCTCAGATTCCCTGGTAGATCAGAAGCTGCCACAGGACAGTATCTAGGTGTGGCTCTTTCTTGTAATGCTCAAAGACCTGTGCTCTGTGCTTTGTGGTTGAGGGACACGGGACCAGCTTGTTGGATGGATGAGACTATAATTCAAAATTCTGATGCCTTTTACCTCTGCTTGAGTGAAGAAAAGTTCAGGAGGAGAGTTGGAGTGGAGCAAATGTGGGCTTCTGACTCTTGCTGGCCCTCAGGAGTGGCATCCGGTCCCTTCCAGGAGGAGGAGAAGAGTGGCCATCTGTTGGCATTTAGGAAGTCTGCTGTGGTCTCTCCACCCAGAGTGGTGCTCTGACCTGGACAGTTCAACACAATGTCCTTTGCTAAATGGACCAACTGTGACTGTAGAAGGTGTTTTGCTTAAATCAGCTCTGACCAGCCACTTGCTTTTTGGGAAGCCTCTCTGCAGGCATCTTACTGGGCAGTCAAAATTGTTGGTGTCATATTACATGCAATAATTTGAACTTTGCCTGAAGCTAAGTGAAGGGCAGATATCTTTGTATGAAATCAGTATTCTGTACACTATCCCATATACTGGACTATTGGTTCTTTTTTTTTTTTATTGGCGTGTGATTGTAGAACATGGTAGCTGCATTCATCTTGGGGAATTGGTACATACATACATCACATCCTAATCATGTTTGCTGTGCCTTCCCCTCCCTGCCCCTGCCTCTCTTCTTCCCTCTTCCCCAGGTCTGGTCATTTTGAAAGCCACAATGACTAACAGTATAAAGAAGCACAGTCAAATTGAATTTCCATCCCCAACCGGCCATAACCCCTGCCATATGTCCTTGGCGCAGATCACGCTGCCTGGGGCTCCTCGTTCTCTGCAGTGAGGCGTGCTGGAAATCTGTGTTGGTCTAAACTGCTCTTGCCATTTCACACACTGAAGGGGGCCCTGAAGCTGCTCATAGAAAAAAAAATAAATAAATAAATAAATTCAGGGCATCTGTTTTCTTTGGCATTTGTAGTTGGGAGTTATGGAAATGATCTGTAGCTGACCTGGCAGACAGGACAAAAGGTTTCATGCAATAGGAGCTTTACAAAAATGATTTCAAATATTTTCTGTACTAGATGCCTCAGACTGATTCACTGTTTGCTATTAAAGCCTGAGCCTTGTAAAAGAGAAAATAACTTCACTTTTTCATCCTGTGCTTTACATAATCTTGAGTTTACTAACACTTTTACTGATAGAATGATAATATGAATCTTTAGCTTATAGACCAGAGCCTGCTTAAGAGAATATTTTTTTTGGGGGGTGGGGTACTAAGGATTGAACTCAGGACCTTGCATTTGTCAGACAGGCACTTATGTCCCTGAGCTATAGCCTGGGTCCAAGAGAACACTGTTCTAAGCCAATTTCTAGGTGTACTTTGGCTTAACAGCAAATGTTCAAAACCCAGGTACATCGTGGCTAAGATGCTTAAAGTCTGAGCTGCCATGTAATGACAAGGTGATCCCTTGTCATATGTTCTGATTTATTTTTATGTATTGGCTCAACGTGGACTATGCCCAGCACATAGACTTTTCTAAAGTTAGGCAGAACGTCGGCCCAAGCCTCTGTGTTGGCTGTGGGAAAGTCAAGCAGGGGAGGTGAAGGCTCTTCCTCAGAGCAGTACAGCTTGGTGGCAGCAGTGCTGTTTGCGAGTGACACAGTAGCACTGCTGGTCAGTTGGCCAACCTAGATTCACTAGGCAGAGAAGTAAGTCCTCATGTTTTTGGGTGAGGCAGTACTAGGGATTAAACCCAGGACTTCTGTACTGAGCTGCATTCTCAGCCTTTTTTAAAAAAATTTGAGACAGGATCTCACTAGGTTGCTAAATTATCCAGAATGGACAGATGTACAGTCCTCCTGCCTCAGCCTTCCAGAGTTCTGGGATTACTGGCATGAGCCACTGTCCCCAGCTAAGTTCCATTTCTTGGTGGAGATAACAGAGCATTTGTGGCAATGATTAGTTCACACATTCACAAAGCAAATGTTTTGCTTCAGACATCTTAAATATCTGGGGTATTTACTGCAGTTTTAATGAAAAAACGTTTTGTTGGTATTTCTCAAATACTTTGCCATCCATTTTTTCTCTCTTTTAAAACTTTAGTATATTAAACTTTCTAGCTTTTGTTCCATAGTCCACTGAGTCATTATTTTTTTTTAAAAAAAAACCTTTTCTTCCTTTGTGCTTCAATTTGAATATTTTTGCCTGCCTAAGGTTCCCTCATATGTTTTCCTGCAGTGCCCATGCTACTCTTCAGACAATACAGTGAATTTTTTCTTTCTGTGTTTTGTATTTCTAGGCTTTGGAATTTTCATTTTCCTTTAAAGTAGCACCCATTTGACTACTGCTATTCTTTAATATTTATTTATTTATTTATTTATTTATTTATTTATTTATTTATTTATTTAAATTATGGCTGGCTTAGCATGTGGTGTTGGGGATTGAACCATGGTCCCTGCCACCGCCTAAGCATTCCTAAGCAGGCACTTTAGACCACTGAGCCATCCCACCAGCCCCAACTACTGACATTCTTCTTCTGTTCACTCATTATGCTAAATCTTCCCTTTTAAACTCTTAAACATATTTATCATAACTGTTTCATTTTAATTTGTTTTTTGATACTGGGGATCGAATTCAGGACCTTGCACTTGCCAGGCAGATGTTCATACTGCTGAGCGATCTCCCTGGCTCTTTAGCTGTTGTAAAGTCCTGGTAGGTATTGTCAGTATCTTTGTCCTCCCTGGATTTGTTCCTCTTAATTTTTCCTGGTGATAGATCCCATCTTCCTGTTGTGTTCATTTATGATGGTATGTCGCATGTTGTGATTGTGTGACATTGAGGGTTTGTATTTTGTTTCTTTTTTTAAAGTTGGCTTCTGTTTTCATAGCAGTTAACTTACTGGCCAGCCCATTTGATTCCCTTGTTGTTACTTTAACTTATTTAGGGTTTTTGAGATAGGGTTTCTCTGTGCAGTTCAGGCTAACTATGAACTCACTGTAGCCCAGCTGGACTCAAATTCACAATAATTCTCCTTACAGATGTGTGCCACCACCATGTCTGGCTCCATTGAGCTTATTTGTAAGCTTCCTGGGGTCGTCTAGTCTCGGGCTGCAGTGGCATTTTTGTAGGATGTTTTGCAAGGTGCATCTGCTCTGGCTGCTCAGAGCAGAATCTCCACACGGCTCACTCACATGGCAGGGACGTGCTCTGCTGGCCTCTCACAGGCGCTGGCCACACCCCTGCAGCCAGTCACCAAGGAGAGCCATGGGCTGAGTTCTGGACCTCTTCTAGGTCTTTTTGTCTGACCACAAATTCCAGCCACCTCAGCATCCCTGAATACCAGTTGCTGTCACTGGACCAGGGAGTGCTATGGCCTTTCTTAGCCTATGTCCCATAAGCTGTTTCCAGCTAAAAAGCCAGATCTAGGGTGTGGATCCTTCTCTCCTTCTCTCATTTTCTTTCTTTTGGGGATGTCTGAAAGCAGATATATATATATATATATATATATATTTGTTTTAATTTTGTTTTCTGTGGGAAGATCAGTCTGTAATAAGTTCTCTTTTAAAGTTCTTCACTCTTTCTTTTCCCTCCTTTCCTTGTTCCTTCCTCTCTCCCTCCTCCTTCTTCTTTTTCTTCTTCCTCTCTCTCTGTCTCTGTCTCTGTCTGTCTGTCTGTCTGTCTGTCTTTCCTGCCGATAAAACTCAGGACCTCACACATGCTGGGCAGGTGCTCTACTACTGAGCTCCTAGAATTTTTTAATAAGCCACAATGTCTTATCTTATAACAAATATAACTACCCTTCTGAAGTGACCATAATGCTGAAGTAACCAATCTGGAGCATGGAATACAATTTTCAGCAAGGACACTCCTAGTGCTTTTTCTTGGACTCTTGGCCCATAGACTTGTTTCAGCAACAGGTTTTGAGCTGACGAAATGAATTCCAGCTAAACATCTTTCTCCACTTACTCTGTGGATTCTTCAAATTGTCACCAGGAAGGGAGCCAGCAGCAGTATGCACATGTGGTGCTGGTAGGGGAGGCTCTGAGACACACGGGAAGCCACGAGAGCTGGAACTAAAACAGCGAGTAACTAAAAGCCCTGCAGATTTTATCCACGCAGTTAACACATGATCTATATCTCTCTTAAATCTCTTAAAGCCAGACACTCCCAACTGCTGGTCCAGGCTGAGAAAGTCTTTTGCAGACCTCTGCTAAAAAGGCCTCTCCTACTGCTGTGGGTTGAACCCCAGGTGGGCTGGGCTGCATAAAATGTCGAGGATCACCATGTCATCTTTGGCCGCCATACATAACTCTCCTTCTTCCATGCTTGGCCCACACTCTTTCTTCTTCCAGGCTAGAAACTACAAGGGCTGAGAAGGTTGTCAGGAGCATCTGACTCCAGTAAGTCCTGCCTGCTACTGGCCACTGCTTCAGCCCCTGGGCCTCCTAATTTTTGGTTGCAACAGTGACCCCACATTTGAGAGCATTACTAAGTCCTATGGGAAGATGCCAACACCCTCTGCTGCTGCTTGTGGTGCAGATTACGTATGGGCAGGAAGTTATCAGTTTCAGCTTAGCTGGGAAATGCTGTTAAGAAGTATCAGTTCTCTGACTATCTCAGAGGTTATTCCTTTTTTCTTTTTTTTTTTGGCAGAACCCAGGATTGAACTCAGGTCATTCCTCTCACCAGGCAAGTTTTTACTCTACTGAGCTATCTCCCCAGATCCTTCAGGGGCTATTCTAAAGTGTAAGGAGCCAAACAAAGTTATTTTTCACCCTTGATGCTAGTAGAGCAGATTGCAGAGGAGTGATGACTGAGTTCTGCTTTGTGTGCCCTTGGGGTCCAGGCAGCATCTCAGTTTGGCTGGGCCTGGAGACCTGTGGCAGAGGGTGAGTGCCAGCCTCCTATGCCCAGTCCAATAGCTCTGTGCTGACTGAGATTCACGGGAGATTTGGGGGAAATGGTGTGCTGAGGTTGACAAGGCCATACTTGGTGTGTTGTATTTTCATTGTAACCAGATGAACTGTGACACCCTGAGTCCTCTCACAAAGGCTTCTGTCCATCTCTTTTCACTCACCAATGCAGAGCCCAACAGGACTCAGGCATTAGCACTGCTGACCAGTGGGAATTTGCCACAGCCACTCAGCATGGCCCAGGCCCCCAGAACTGATGTCTCTCTCTGCTGCAAGACATGTGACACAGTGGGTGACTGCAAAGGGGAGCTTGGACCTTATGTCTTTGTGTGGGGGCGAAGTGGTGGTTGGCACTGACCTAGAATCATGATGCTTTTAAGGCATTTGGAATCTTGAGGGGGTACACTTTCCTCTTTGTCATCTGTAAACACAAGGGGAAGCAGGCATGATTCCTCAATGGGACCTGCACATTTCATGTGCTCTGTTCTCTGGTGACAGTGGTGCATGATTGGGAAGGGACACAGACAACTGGACATGTCAGCCTCAGCTGTGAAAATGCGATGTGGCCATGGCTGCAGGGCTCTCAGGCTCCTTCAGCAGGATTTTTCTGGGATAACCCTGAGCACTGGCAGAATCCAAGAGCTTTGGCCAAGAAAGTTCTCTCTGTGTGTGTGTGAGTCTGTGTGTGTGTGTGTGTGAGTCCATGTGTGTAACTGGGGTTGGGTAAATGGGAACTCACAAGCAGAGGACTTAGGAGAGTGGCTGCAGCACTGCTATCCATTGGACTTCACAGATTAAATGACCAAAAGGTGGCAGTGCTGAAGAGAGAGGAGAAGGAATGGATTTTAGGAATTTTGTAGTAATGCCCATGAGGGCCTTGGGGAACCTTCATCCATAAGTGATTCCACTTTCTCTTCTGCATTCTCATTCAATTGTGCTTCTTACCACACTTCTTCCAGTTCATGGTTTTGTGGTTTTTCTTGTTTTGTTTTGGTACCAGGGATCGAACTCAGGACCTCATGCTTACCAGGCAGGTGCTTATGCCACTGAGCTATCTCTCCAACCCATGTTTCTTCTTAGTAATTGTGTTTGTACAAATCTCCCTTGCCCAGTTTTCACCTTATGGGTGTGGGAGCCATGATCCTTGCAGCATCTGAGCACTTCACTCACCTCTCATACAGATATTCTGTAAATATTTTCACTTTGAATGAATTTTCAACTCCTTTCTGAATTTTGTTGGCATTGTTGGGGAAACTTGCAATTAGCAAAGAGAAAACATCTCAGTAGTCTAAGTGGTTAATAATCGTATAATTAAAGTGATAATACAGTAAGTGGTAAACATCTTGAGTTTCAAAGACTTTTGATATATCCATGTCGTTACTGGCATTATAAACACACATGACTTAGCATATTAATAGTCACTAACTGCTATGGCTAAGTTTTTTTTAGTACAAAATGGGGCTCATTACACCAGCCTTCCCCGATGGGGCTATGCTATAATGATCAAAATTTTCAGTAAGTGTCAAATCCACTTGAATAGTTAATAGTGAGCACGTATAGTTTAAGATCTTACTGTTTGTTATGGTTTGTGTCTAGTTGTCCTCCCAAAGCCTCATGGAAGTCATGCGGTGAAATTCTAGAGTTTGTGATTAACTCATGATCCATTGGAATTATGGGTATGAGTGCTGCTAGGATTATGGGTGTGAGTGCTGCACCCAGTCCACCCAGTGGCAGATAATCTTTATGCAACATAAGGGAGACGGACTTTCTCTCAGTAGCCACTGTTGCCACCGCTCCTCCCTTTTGCTCTTGCTGTTCTGCTGTATTGCTCCGCCATGAACTGCTGCCCCCTGCCATGTGCCAGTCTGCCTTGGAACCAGCTGATTATGGACTGAAACTTCCACAAACTGTGAGCTAAATAAATGTCTGCTTCCTTAATTTTGGGCGTCGAGTATTTTGTCCCAGCAACGAGAGAAAGGTAACCGAGACACTGTCAGAGAGAAAAGAATACACATTCATGTATATATAAACCCTACAAAAAGGCACGCCAGTCTTCTAGTACGTGTTTTTAAGCATGTTGTTCTTTGTTCCTATTGGATCATTCTTTGGAAAGGTCTTGGGGCTCACGATGATGGTGGTCCTGGTACTTGCAGTAATGATTGCTTCTGCAGGCTTTTTTAGTTTATAAAGCTCACACGCATTGTCTCAGATCTGTTAGCTCCCTGCTAGGGAAGGGAGGTGCTCTTTGCAATGCTAACTTTCTGATCAATCAAAAAGATCCAGACTTAGCTACAAAGTCCTCCTGAATGCAGGTTTATTCAGTTGGCACCACATGTGCTATTCTGAAACACACACACACACTGGTCCTCAAAGGACATCTGAGAGTGACACTGCACAGAACAGTACTGAGGAAACTAAGACCTTCCCACCCTCCTGTGAGATGGCAGGGTCGAGACTGCGCACTGTGTTGCCATGTCTTGGCCAGACCTTCTGTCTGTGGGTACGGGAAGGCAGCTGGGCAGAGAACAGGCCTGGTCGCCCTCCCTCCCCTCCCCTTCCCTTGGTTACTGGCTTCCTGTGCCCCACAGGTTTCACTGCTGGAGTGGTGGAATCTGCTACCCGGGAGGCCCCCACAGAACAGCAGCACCGAGAAATCTGAGCTAACCATGGCAGAGAGGGTCTTTTGTGACCATAGAGGGTCTGCAAATGTGGAAGGGTTGTGCTTGCTCATTTTATAGTTATTGTGCATTTTTTCCCACAAATGTCTGCCTGATATTACTCTGTGCTCTGACTGAGCCAGGACGCTAGGTGACGCAGAGATGACTGTTTTAAGATTTAAGAGCATATTAAAAATTTAAATTGTGCGATATGTGTGGAGAGTGCTCAGAACTCAGCACCTTGGCAAGCCCTGGTGCAGGCGACTGGCAGTCACCACGCTCACCTAAAAGAGAGTCCAGAACAGAACAGCGTTGGTCTCCACGACATAGTAGTTATTATCACTTTTATTAAATGGCTCCTTTCACTCTAGATCATGAGCTTCCGGTGGACAGTATTGGCTGGCATCTTGCTTATCTTTGTCCTCCAGAAAGAAAGCATCTAATGACCAACAGAACACCAGTACAACGGTCACTCCCTGAGCATGGAAGTTACATTCCAGACACCCCTGTGATAAGTGACAATAAGTCAAGTAGTGATATTATACTTATTTTAGTATTTATATATATTTTAAGGCTTTATAAGCCCTCCCCACACTCTTATAAATCTTTCCCACACTTTTAAAAGCACTTTTAATGTTCTTAACTGTCTTCTAAACTCGCAAACCTACATAATGTTAACAACATATGTATACTGTACAGTACTGCAAAAGCCTTTGATATTTGAAAAATCTGTGATAAATAACTTAGATTAATATTATTTGAAGACCTGTGGAACAGTTAGTCCACCAAAGCTGAACCATGAAATAGTGAAGGACTACTGTACAGTATACTGATAGATTAATAAAATGACTCCACATTCATGAACTATGTGTTTAGTGAGTAGAGAGGGCCATTAAAGATGCCATAGATTTCTGACAGCTTATGCTGCAGTTAAGTCTTACTAACTTGAGTAACGTTTCTTTGAAAAGTAGATATGACAAAAAGCTAGAAATAAGTGTTAAAACCACTCCTTCAGGATTATACATTCTAATAAAATTATCTTTTTGATACTATTAGCCATTACCATCATGATTTATTCAGTAATGAAAAGAATTTTATTTCATTAGCAGTATATTTAGTCTGAACCTTTTGATAGCTCAGATGTGTTAACCTCAGTTGCTGTTTTTAATAACTGACTATGACATTCATCTGGAAATAGCTGAAGAACTATGGGAAGGAGAAGGAGGAGAAGAGGGAAGGAGAGGGGAAGGAGGAGGAGGAAGGAACACGAAGAAAGAAGAAAGGAGAAGAAGGAAAAGGAGAAGAATCAGAAACGCAGTGATTCGCTGGTTTATAAGCAACAAAACCCAGCTGGTACTTATGGATCCCTGGACAGGCAAATGAAGGTGTTATAACAAGATTCTTTAGACTGGCCTTATAAGCAACAGAAATTTATTTCTTCTAGTGGGTGGAAAGCCCAAGATCAAGATGCTTAGAGATTCCGTGTCCAGCAAGGGCCCTCTTTCTGGCTTAGACATGACATCTCTTTGCTGGGTCTTCATGTGGCAGACACTGTCCGGGGTCCCTGTTGTATGAACACTAGTCCCAATTCATGAGGGTGGACCCGAGGCCCCTACTCCCAGTACCATCACTTGCGGGGGGGGGGGGGTGGACTTCAACACAGCAGTATTTTGGGGAGATGATAGGTATTTATCACAGTGGACAGATATCTATCTGTTTTGTAAGACAAAGTTTACATCATGAGACATGGAATAAAATGAGACGTGATTCTAAAAGACAGTGCTATCAACTGGATTTCAGAGGAGAGAACTTTGTAAGGAAAAATGGCTTGAAAGAAGTGAATCTATGCTGGACCATACAGAAATTACTCAGTGTGAGGAAATAACTTTATGTTCGTTTCTTTTTGCTGTGTCACAAATGACTGCAAATTTAGTAGCTTAACGCAGCGCACATGTATTACCTTGCTGCCTCCATGGGGCAGAGGCTCAGCTTGACTGGATAATGCTCAGTGTCTTGAAGGCTGAAATCAAGGTGTGGACTGAGCCTTGTTCCTTTGTGACCATCTTGGGGACCTCAGTTACCACGAATATGGTTTTTTGGCAGACTCCAGTGCCTTGCAGTTATAGGATTGGGGGCTCCATTTCTCTGAGAGCTATTAGCCCGGCTGCCCACGTTCTTGTGTTCTTCACCATGGGGTCCTCCCACTGGCCCTCATGTAACATGGTAGTGTCCATCTTCAAGGCCTGTGAAAGAATCTCCTGCTTCTTCCACATTCTATTAAAGAGCTCACTTGATTATCAGGAACATCCAGGGAGATCTTACTATTGATTAACTTAAAGCTAACTGTAGGCCTGAAGTATGTATGTAGAAAGTCATCACCTTTGCCATCCTGTGAACATGGGTATGGGAATCAGGTCTGCTCTCTTGGGGTGGGCTCTGTTGGCTAAGAGCAAGTTAAGGCCCTACCTATACTTGAGTGGAATTTGCATGGGGGTGGGTCCTTGCGGGGCACTTTTTAAAATTTACATAGGGTAAGAGCTAATAAAGAGATTTTATTTTTTTATTTCTCCATTGATTTTATTTTTGTTTTTAATTCATTTTAGTGAGAAAAAAAAAGGTAAAATAGCAATGAAACAGTTTCAAAACAAGTTAGTAGGATGGTTACAATTAATACCATACATATTGTTATCTTTATAGTAGTTATTCAGAGGAAAAAGTGCAGACCTGATATCTTGTCTAAACAATATTACTACAAACTTTTATTCTCAATGAACTAAGACAAAGTAACTATATATCTATCATATATATGTGCATACATATATATGTATCCTTGTGTATACATATATAGATTTTTTTCTTTTTAAAGTTTCTAATACTAGGAGAAAATATCATACCATGTTTTAGAAGTAGATTGTAAGTCAGAGATACAGCATGCATCGTAAAACAAAAAGTATAATTACATAATATTCAGAAAATTAACTAAAAATTAATTAAAATTAAATTAAATTAAATGGGGACCACTCACTTGGAAAGCGGGGGCACTTTTGAATCCTGCCTGCTCTCTGAAGTTTCTAATTTTGCATATGATTCTTCTTTGAGTTTTTATTTTATTTGGTTGTGGTAAGGACACCTAACATGATGTCTACCCTAGCGAGAAATTTTTAAATGTGCAGTACATTATTGCTGTGTACGGATGCAGCATTGGGCAGCAGATCCCTAGGCTTCTTTGTCTTACTTGTCTAGAACCTTTCACCATTCCACTCTGTTATTCTATGGATTCAATGACTGCTAGTACTTCCTGTAAGTGGAATCATGCAATATTTCTCTGCCCCTTATTGTTGCATGTCGCAGAATTTCCTATAATTAAGGGCACATAGCTTCCCACTCTAGGCACCTTCTGTCTCCTGTTGATGAGCATTCAGTTTGTTCCCACGTTCTGACTACTGCAAAGTGGGCTGCCCTGAGCTTGGGGGGGGGGGTGCCTGTCTTTTCCACATTCTGATTTTAATTCTTTTGAATAAATGTTCAGAAGTAAGATTGCCAGATTAATAGTAGTTTTAGTTTTGACTTTTTAAGGAATTCCTAAACTGTTTTCATAATGCATCTCTATTTTAGGTTCCTGCCATAGTGTGTAGAGGTCCATATATTTTTACTGAATATTTTGTCTTTTTTTTTATATAGTAGCCATCTTGACAGGCTTGAACACCTTTTTCGATATCTGTTGGTCATTCATATTCTTTGGAGAAGTACTCATTCAAATCCTTTTTTTTTTTTTTTTTTTCCTCATTCAAATCTTTAGCCCATTTTTCTTTCTTTCTTTTATTGTATTTCAGGGAAGAGTCTACAGGGTGTTCAGGTTCTCATTACTAGATTGGACTCAGTAGTGACCTGCCTGTTTACAGCCTCCCAAGAGCTGGGATTCCAGGTGTGTGCCACCATGTCCAGTCTTAATTGCCATCTCAGTGTGCCCTGGGGGCGGGGCTGGCACCACAGGCCGAGAGATCAAACCCTGGGCTCCTGCGCCTGCTTACAGGCACTTTAATCCCCTGAGCTATTTGGCCGGCTCTCCATTTTTATTCTTATGTATGTAATTATTTTTGCCATGCTGGGGCTCAAACCTGGAGCCTTGGCAAATGCTCTACCCCTGAGCTGTATCTTCAGCCAACAGCTCATGGGTAAGTTGGATTATTAGGCTTAAAAAACAAAAAACAAAACAAAACAAAAAACTACTGAGTTGAGGGAGCTATAAATTATCTGTTTTAAAAAACTATTTTTTGGAAGGGACGTGAAAGGTCACGCCGCTCTGGCGGCCATTTCTCTTGGCGCTCCGCGGCTCGTCCCTACCGCTGCTGCTCTAGACACGAGGAGTCGGCTGCAGCTGGGTAGGCGGTGAGGGTATCTGCAGCTTTCGCCTGTATTCGCGATGAGTTTACCCCTCAATCCCAAACCTTTCCTCAGCGGATTAACTAACAGGAAAGCCAGTGATGGTGAAGCTGAAGTGGGGGATGGAGTCCAAGGGCTACTTGGTCTCCGTAGATGGCTACATGAACATGCAGCTTGCAAATACTGAATACACAGACGGGGCATTGTCTGGACATCTGGGTGAAGTTTTAATAAGGTGTAATAATGTCCTTTATATCAGAGGTGTGGAAGAGGAAGAAGAGGGTGGGGAAATGAGAGAATAGCATCTTTTGTGTTATATATATATATATATATATATATATATATATATATATATATATATATATATATTTCTAGGCAATAAAGATGTGTTGTTTTTCAACTTGTTAACTATCAAACAAAACAAAACAAACTTTTTTTTTGGAACCCAGGGCCTACACATGCTAGGCAGGTGTTCTACCACTGAGCTACACTCCCTAACTGACTTTCCATGTTGTTATTTGAACACACTTTAAAAACGAAGTATTTTTTTTTTTTTTAAATGGGCTGTGGGTATTTAAATGCCAGGCTAAGGAAAGTAACGTCTTCTACTTGGCACTCTTGCTTGGGCCAGCTGTCCACAGTTATTAAGGAAAAGGAAAGGAGCCTGGAGTGAGTTCTAATTAAAGAAACCATGTCATCGTGTTGATACGCTGCGAGAACTTCCGAGCCAGTCCTTTGACTGCTGGTGTTGACCGTCTCCCATCTGCCTCTCTTCACAGTCAAGGTGATCTTTCCAGAACGTGCCTCCAGTCATGTCCCTGCCTACTTAAAATACTTTTGCTGACGCTTAGTCAGACACAGTTTGCTGGCTTCCGGGATAGGACCGCTGTGCTGTGCAGCTTCGTGTTCCCAGTGCGTGGTTCGTGTGCCCTTCATTCATGCTCCACTGAGGCCGTGGCAGCGGGGTTAGGAGAGGAACTGGAGCAGAGAGACACTAGTGGGTAGCGAGAGAGGGTGCTTGAGTCCGCGTGTGCTACCTGAATGGAATACCTGCGTTTATAAAGAACGGAACTGTATTTCTTGTGGTTCTGAAGGGCGGGAAATCCATCGGGGTTTCAGCATCTGGGGAGGCATGCTTGGTGCTACATTGCAACGTGGCGAAGGTGGAAGGGTGTGAATTCTTTCCTACAAGCCCCTTTTGTACTGGCATTGATATATCCAGCAGCTAAACACCCATGACCTACACGCCTTCCACTCAGCCCCACTCCTAATACATACAGGCAAGGCTCTGGGGAAGTAAACAGGAAGGGTGCTGCTTTCTTTCTTGAATGGATTCCAGCCCCTTCCTGTGTGATTAAGTAGAGTCCAGCCGATCGGTGTCCAGCCAATCCCCAGCCCATCTCTTGGTGATCCTCCTAGTGGCCATCCTTTTCACGCTTGCACTGCTGAGCAGCCATGTGCCTTCCTGCTGGTACCTGCACTGCTTCCCCAGAAGGCACCCTGCTGGCTTGGCTCTCCGGCAGGGCACTTCTGCCACCGACTGCTGCCCACACTGCCTGGGGAGTGCCTTCCCCAGGTGCACGCAGACACTTGAGAATCACCTGCAGCACTTGATTTGTTACTGAAATTCCAGGCTCTGCTCCAAAGCCCTGAATGCTTTGCTGCTGTGAAGAGTTCAGAAAGCCCTCCAGAGGGACAGTCAGTGGCAAAAGACACTGTTGCTCATAGGCTCTGCTTTCCCAGTGTCCTGCAACACTGCACTATACCACAGGCTTAGTGATTTATGAAGAAAAGACTTTTTTTCTTACAGTTGTGGAGTTTGGGTGGCCCAAGGTCAAGGAGCACACCCTTGATGAGGGCCTTTAGGCTGTTCCATCTCACAGGAGACTGTGGTACATAAATCCAGGAGAGAAAAGGTGGGAGGAGGTAAGAGCAGGTGGCTCAGCCACTTTTCCATCATGGAAGCAGTTGGCAAATACCTGCAGTTTAAGAGAGAAGGGGGTTCACTGTGGCTCACTGTTTCAGAAGGTTCAGTTCATGGTCAGTCGGTTCAGTTCATGGCACAGATGACATGGTGGAGGGAAGGTGCTCAGCCCGTGGCAGGCAGAAAGCAGAGGCAGAGGGGAGGAGCTTGTGACCAGAATCCCCACTTCTAGGTCACACTTCCAGTGTCTCACCTTTGTCCAAGCTCCATCTGAGACAGCACACTTAGCTGTTCAACTCTCAATGGGTGAACCCATGGATGAGTAGCACAGCCTCACTGTCCAGTCACCTTCCAAGCACAGAGGACTCTTGGGGACACTTTAGATCAAAAGCATAACAGAGGGAAAAGGGACTGTGCTCACCCTTTTATCAGGAGCCCCTTCCCCTGACCAGCAGCATAGCCTGTCAATGAGGCAGAAGCTGCATGGCCTAATCACTTCTTAGAGGTCCCATCCCTTAGCAAAGTGGCACTAAGTATCCAACCCTTGAGCCCTGGGTGACACATTCAAACCATAACACCGGGAAATGCCGGCAAGTCCCTCAGCGCTTTCAGATGCCCTGCATATCAAAAAAAAAAAAAAAAAAAAAAAAAAAAAGGAGCACGAATGCATCAAGATTTCCCTTCTTTGAGGAGCCAAAGGATAAAAGGGAGCCACTGGGATCAAAGGGGAGAAAGGGCTTCCTGGCAGGAAGGGCCAGCCTGAGGACACTGGAAATCCCAAGCTACAAAGGCCACACAGGTCTGACAGGCCCACAGGGGCACCTGGGGAAAGCAGACCAGCCAGCCCCCCAGGATACTCGGCCAGCCAGGATTTCCAGGACTAAGGACAGCCCTGCTTATCTCCTGGCCCAGATGCTGCAAGTACACGTGAGATTATCATAAGGCCGACGTAGACCACCAGGACTCTCTGGAAAAGATGATCTTCTGGGCAGGACAGGGCCTTTGGGGGAGCCAGACCGATCTGGCCAGGGGATCTAGAAGGACCTGGAGGGCCAGTAGGTTCCAAGGGTAAGCAGGGAGCCAAAGGTGACCCAGGTGTACTTGGAGTTTGTCTCCAGGATGAGATAGGACCCCTGGAACCCCAGGCAAACCTGGGCAGCCTAGCTATGTGGAAGATGGACTCCCAGGGAGTCCTGGCCCTCCAGGAGAGACAGGACCTGCTGGACACCTTGGCCCTCCAGGCCCACCTGGTCCTCCTGGCCTCTCTGATCCCCCCCACTGCTCCTACATTGCTTCCCAATTGGCCAATGTGAAAGACCCTTAGAAAATTCTAGAAAATCAGAAGACTACAGTGGATTTCTGAAATTTGAACTCAAAGCCCAATGGGACACAAGAGCCCTTGAAATATCTCAGCTCCTTCCTCTGCTTGTTCCTTTTTTATATCAGTTTCTTCAGACACCTCAGAATTATTAAAACCAAAGATGCTACAGATCATCAGCTTACTGGCTCTATTACTCATAATCATTATATCATTGCTGCATTTGCCAGTGTTTTGTGTTTTCCCTCTATTCCCAAGCTGAGAACATGAGACACTGGGGCAGCAGGTGTTCCTGGCTCCCCTGAGGGCTCCAGGTGAAGCGCAGCTCCCAGTTTTAGAGACTCTTGGTGCCAGGAAACCCTGACTGGATGCGTGCAGAACTTACCTCTTCCCTGAAAATCAGACTGTACATGATACTTCTTTTGGTTGTTGTTGCCTTTTTGAGACAGGGTCTCGCTATGCAGTTGAGGCTGGCCTTGAGCTCACTTTTGTAGCCCAGGCTGGTCTTGAACTTGCACCGATCCTCCTGCCTCAGCCTCCCAAGTGCTGGGATTACAGGCTTGCGCCACCACGCCTGGTGTAAAGCGGACTATACAAAATGGAGCAAAAAGCTTCTGTCCTCAGCTGTGCCTAAAAGTCACCCAGGGAAAATAATTCCTAAACCACTGCTTCCCAGCGAGGCCAGCGAGGAGGGGTAGGTTCCACTCCCACACCTACCAAAAGCCAGCCTGGTGCAGAGTGCAGAGATGCAACAGAGTTCCCAGGAGCACAGGATGTTTTCAGAGGAAGATACAGACCCCATGAAGGCAGGCACTTTGGGAAGACTCAGACAGATGACCTGTCATTACAGGAAAGCCCTAAGGCATGAGCTTGCGTGAGCTCAGAGACTCTCTGACACACCACACCCTCAGGAAAGCAGGAAGAGGAAGGGCTCGCAGGTGTGCAGAGCGCCCTGTCCATGCAGGGAAAGCCTGGCAGAGAGCCGTCTGCTCTCGGTGCACAGCTGGTGTGTTCCAACTGCGGAAGGGGGACGATGTTGTGAGGTTGTCAGTGGCTTGGTGGGATCCCATATCTAAGCCAAAGATGGGAGACCAGTTGAAGCCGCAGCTGGAGTGCAGAGTTCCTTTTCAACCATGGGTAAGGCTGCCTTTGAATTCCTCCTGTTGGTTTCCATTTATTAATTGTCAAATAAAGGGATTCAGGGACCACTGCAGTTTTCCTGCTGGTGGGCTATTGGCTGGGGTCTCTGTTCAGGTTCTGACTCTGAAATATTTGTATGACATGTTTGGCATGGATAAGTACTCAGTAAACCTGAGTTTCTTAAAAACAAACAAACAAATGCAGATTTCCTTCTTCTCCAGAAAGCAGAAACTAAGCCCTTTCTGCAGACATTGGTTGGAAGGCTAGCAGGGTTGTGGGCATTTTCTTTGAACCTCACTTTCTTGGGCCTGAGGGCGTGGTGTGGCAGAGAGCCTCTGAGCTCGCGCGCAAGCTCATGCCTTAGGGCTTTCCTGTAATGACAGGTCATCTGTCCGTGTCTTCCCAAAGTGCCTGTCTTCGTGGGGGTTGTATCTTCCTCTGACAGTATGCTGTGCTCCTGGGAACTCTGGCGCATGACATGTGAGCTTTTGTTGTGTGAGGCTACAGAGACACACCAGGCTGGCTATTGGTGGATATGGCAGTAGAACCCACCCCTCCTCACTGGCCTCATCTATGTAGCTTCACACAACAAAGGCTCACGTGTCATACACACCAAGCTTTTCATAGGTTTTAGATTGTTTTCCACCTGGCATCTGTAATACCTAGACTACACAAGTTTATTCCCTCATGGCTCTTGGGATGGAAGCCTAAAATTAAGGTGTTGGCAGAACATGTTTTCCCCAAAGTCCTTAGGGAAGAATCCGTCCTTGTTTCTTTCCAGCTTCTGGTGACTGTCAGCCATGCTTGGTGCTCCTTGCTTGTCTGATCATTCCGCTGTCTCTACCCCACCTTCACATAACTATCACCCCTGTGCTCTGATTTCCCTCTTAATGGTCTCACCTCAGAAGTGATACCTGACAGTTTTGGTCACAGCCCAGTGGCCCAAATATGGTTCAACATAGCTACAAGGGAGCTTGGTAAATTCAGCAGAGCTACAAGTACTTGATGCAGTGAAATCCTCATGCAGCTCTCTTCCCTGGGTCCCAAGAGGCCCAGGGCACACAGGAGGCCGAGTCGCTTCTGAATAGTGTGATGTCTGTATCAGGAAACACCACTAGACCTGGAAAACTGCTCAAAGAGAGAAGGAAAACAGTTTCTATGATCTTGTAGGACCGTACTACTTTTATTTTAATCTAGATGTTATAAAATAATGGTCAATGGATCGTATCTGTAATTCTCTTTGTAAAGTTGGAAGCTCAGCAATGTACGAGCCCATGTTTCTTAGAACACTGCTAGGAAGATCTGTTTTGCATTGACAGTCATCTCTGAGGCTTGCCATTTGCCATAGTGTTACCAAAACCAAGGCTGAGCATTGTGTCGCCTTTGAGGTTTTGGTACCTCTAGGTATTACAGAAACTCAATCATGAAGATGAGTTTCTGATAGGACCAATCTTTTCCTCTTACATATATTTGGGCCATTTTACCTAACTTCCCATTCAAAGCATTTGTATTTGTAACCTTGATTTCTAGTAAAACCTACATTTTCGTGTATTTTATAACATCCTGGTGCTTTTAAAATACTATTCAAGCCGGGCATGGTGGCTCACGCCTGTAATCCCAGCACTTGGGAGGCTGAGGCAGGAGGATCAGTGCAAGTTCGAGACCAGCTTGAGCTACAAAAGGGAGCTCAAGGCCAGCCTGAACTACATAGTGAGACCCTGTCTCAAAAAGGCAAAAAAAACAAACAAAAAAAAAACTATCCAAAAGCATTAATTATGTTGAACTCAGGATTCAGATTAATTGCCAGGATAGCAAATAGGTTGATAGATGCCTGGAAATACCCTTAAGGGGGGAGCAAATATTTTTAATTGTGATAGTTGCATAAGTCTGAAAGTTGTAAAGTTGTGCTTGTGACTCACTGTCAAGTAAGTTCTTCCTAATGGACCTTTTCCTGATGCCTTTTCTCCCACATGTAGACCATTGGAACGATCCAGTGAAGACGTGGATATAATCTTCACCCGACTGAAAGAAGTTAAAGCTTTTGAGAAGTTTCACCCAAATCTCCTGCATCAGATTTGTTTATGCGGTTATTATGAGAACCTGGAAAAAGGAATAACATGTAAGAAATGCACCTCCAGGGGCATATTTTTTGGGGGGGTTGGTGCTCATTTGTGGCCACTGGAGTGTGACAAATGGCACATGGAGGATGTATGTGCCAGTGTTTGAATTTCTTTCTTTCTTTCTTTCTCTCTTTCTTTCTTTCTTTCTTTCTTTCTTTCTTTCTTTCTTTCTTTCTTTCTTTCCTTTCTCTTCCTTCCTTCCTCCCCCCCACCTTTTTTTTCCGGTACTGGGGATCCAACTCAGGACCTTGTGCTTGCCAGGCAGGAGCTTATGCCACTGAGCTATCTCTCTGGCCCCAGTGTTTCAATCAAAGTAAGCTGGAAATTTCCCTCTAATCTGTTTATTTAGTTCCTTGTGGGAGTTCCCTCAACTCTTGCTCACAGCATGTAAGTGGCTTTCCCAGGGCAGCCTGCTTTGCAGATGGAGCTAGAAGGATATACAGACTCATGCATTTTGCTATTTCCCGAGAAATTCAAATAATTATCTTCTTTAATCTAAGAAATACATGGTCAATAAGACAGTAACCAAAGACAACAGCTTTCTTAAGTAATGCTAGTAGTAATGTTTTGTGTTAACCTCAGTAATGTCTATTCCAGGTGGGAATGGGGGGAGGAGAATAAAATGATAGGGTGACAGTTGCATTTCTTTAGAAAGTATTTTTCAATTAAAAAGTAAGAGTCCTTGGGGCTGGAGAGATAGCTGCATGGCACAAATGTCTACCTGGCAAGTGCAAGGTCATGTGTTTGAACCCTGGTCTCATAAAAAAAAAAAAAAAAAGTAATGCTCCTATATCTGTTGATATATTTTATGCTGTAGCAACAGAAAACCCCCATCCAACTGCCTTGAATAGTCAGTTACTCATACAACAAGGGAAAAAAAGCAATAACACATGTAAGAAGAAGTCTTGAGGTACGATAACTCCTAGGCTGGTTAATGGAGTGGCCCGATGACATTATTATTATTATTATTATTTTTTTTTTTGTCTTTTTGAGACAGGGTCTCGCTATGCAGTTGAGGCTGGCCTTGAGCTCACTTTTGTAGCCCAGGCTGGTCTCGAACTCACACCAATCCTCCTGCCTCAGCCTCACAAGTGCTGGGATTACAGGCGTGCGCCACCACGCCCGGCCCGATGACGTTATTAAAGTCCCAAGTCTTTCCAGTTTTCTCTCTCTCTTTCTTTCTTTCTTTCTTTCTTTCTTTCTTTCTTTCTTTCTTTCTTTCTTCTCTCTCTCTCTCTCTCTCTTTCTCGCTCTCTTTCACTTGTTTGCTTGCTTGCTTGCTTGTATATCCTTAGATTTTAGCTTTTGTCCTCTGGCTTGCCAAAATGACTCTCAGACAGTGACAGCGGTTGGAAGCATTTCCTGCTGGTAGAAGAATGCCTTGACGAAGGACTGCCTCTTCTTGTGTCTGTTTCTCACAAGCATCCTAACAGCCTGCATTGTCTCCCCGGCCCACATTGAGTCAGATCTCATGGCTGAACCAGTGCCTGGCAAGGATAACTGAGTTACCAAGACTGACTCAGAACAGCTCTTAGCCCGCCAGTGGAGCTGGGGACGGAGCCCACACCCTCTGAGGACCTGGCCTTGTGGATGGGTGGAAATTTATAGAAAATCTGGTGTAGTTAGGTAACAACATTTAAGGCTTGCATGGGAAAGCAACAGAGAAAACAACATCACCGACATCAGAAAAATCTACATTAAAATTACCTATAGTTGGGGCTGGAGAGATCGCTCAGCAGTCTAAGTGCCTGCTTGGCAAGCATGGGGTCCTGAGTTTGATCATCCTGTGCCAGTCCTAGAACCCCAGGTGCACCATGAAGGCCTCCTTCCAAACCTGATGTGGTAGTGTATACCTGTAACCCCAGTGCTGGGGAGGCTAAGACAGGAGGATCAATACTAGTGTGAGCTGCGTAGTGAGACCTGTACCAGATACATAAATTAAAAAAAGAAGTTACTTACTAGCTCCAAATCCAGAGATTAATATGAACATTTATTTTTTTAATGTATTTGGTTGTTACCAGGTTTCACTATACAGCTTAGACTCATAGTAATTCTCCTATTTTCAGCTCTCCCAGTGCTGGGATTATAGGCATGCTCCACCATGCCCAGAGTCTGTGGCCCACTTATGCCTGTCCTGGGGACAGGGCTGGCATGGCATGTAGTGCCGGAGATTGAACTACAGTCCCTGCACTTGCCTAGGCTTGCCTAAGCAGGCGCTTTAGTCCACTGAGCTATCTCGCCAGTCCTACAGTGTACATTTATACAGATCTTTCAAGATAGTTTCCCATGTATACATGCATAAACACTGGCATATTTGTTTTTTAAAAAACTCATGTACCTACATACCATGTTGAAGTCAATGTATTCTCTTAGTGATGTCAGAGATTTCATTACTTCTGGGATGAGGCTGTCAGAAGAATTCAACTGGGGAAGTGACAAGAACTAAGCTGTCATGTGCCAACTCCCCACAATGAATAATGAACGCCATCACTGTGTCCCTAAGCCTGTTCTGATAAAATTTAAACACATACTCACACACACAAAAAGGAATCTTCTGACTGGAAAATATTAAACTTGGCAGACACCAAGTTGTACAGAGTCCTGACTCCAAAATGAGTTCCTAACAAGGCTTGGAGCTGCAGTTACCTGATAAGCCAGCTGTCCACCCATCCAGTCTGCTCCCAGGCAGAGTGCTGCATGCGGGATGCCAGTGTTGTCTTTGGCCTGTCTGCATTGTGTCATGGGGAGTCCAAATAGGCTGTGGCCATTAACCGGGACTCCTGAAAGTTCAGTTAGACACTCAGCCTGGCTGTCACAGAACTCCGGAGTCCCACTGCGTTGTCCTGTGACTTCTCATTGAGTGACTTATTCTGTGACTCTGCTTATGAACAGAGGCTGAAAATCATTTTCAGCTATATAGTTATTCAGTTAAGACATTTTAGAAAGACAATTGGTCTGTATGAGAGTAGTGAGGTACTGTTTCAAAATTAATTTCCAAAGTCTGGTCCTAAAATGATGATACAGGAACTTAGGCTTTACCAAAAAGCCTAAATATTTTCTCTTTCACATCAAAACTTTTTTTTTTTTTTTTTTTTTTTTTTGGTCTTTTTGAGACAGGGTCTCCCTATGCAGTTCAGGCTGGCCTTGAGCTCCCTTTTGTAGCCCAGGCTGATCTTGAAATCACACCAATCCTCCTGCCTCAGCCTCCCAAGTGCTGGGATTACAGGTGTGTGCCACCACACCGGCTCACCTTAAAATCTTAAAGGACAGTTGGGTGCAGAAGTTTCTGGCAAGAGTCATTGCCAAATGCCTGAAAGGGATGAACTTCTAAGATGAGGAAGAGGGGCAGAGATAATGCAGTACTCAGACTTATCAACAAAGTAGATTTTTAAAAAATGGTTTATGAGTGGGGCCAGAGAGATAGCTCAGTGGCATAAACACCTGCCGGTCAATCACAAGGTTCTGAGTTTGACTCCTAGTACCAAATAAATAAATAAATAAATAAATAAATAAATAAAAATAAAAAAATAAAAAAATAAAAAAAGTTTGCCAAAAATTGTTTATGAGTTTAAAAGGAAACATGGTATTCTAAAAAATACTTTGTTTTTAATATAGTTTTAGGGAATGGAGTCGATTAACCTTGAGTCAAATAACCTTGTTTTTGTGTACCCTACCCAGAATCATAGTTTTCTAAGAATCACAATACACTGAAATATGGTGAAAATAAATCCCATAGAATTCCAGTCCCTTATTAGGTCCAAACGATGCAATATGTAGGGTTATCATCTCTTTGTAAAGCTCCTCAGATATGGAAAAGTTCTGCTTAGTAGAGTCCACCTCATAGATTCTTGAATAAATAGGACATGGCTCGGTTTTTGGTTTTGGAGACAGGGTTTGCCTTGAAATCACTTTGTAGCCTTGGAACTCCTATCTACCTTCCTGACTCAGCCTTTTGAATGCTGGGATTATAGGCTTGTGCCACTGTGCTCTGCCCTCTGGTGGTAATGAGATAAAAGAAAAAAACACTGCAAGGGTGGCAGGCTTAGATCTGTCATGCTCCTAGTAACTAGTGAAAAAGCAACTGGGTCACGCAGTAAAACCAACCTGTGCTCACATCACTGCTTCCTTTTCAGTGTTTCGCCAGGGTGACATTGGAACAAACTGGTACGCAGTCCTGGCAGGATCTCTGGACGTTAAAGTATCTGAGACCAGCAGTCACCAGGTAACCTATGCTATTCTTTTTAACGTTAATAAAATTTATTATTATTTTTAAAAGATGCATTATCCCCGTGCCATCAAAATTACATTTTCAAATCCATTTCCTCTTTCCTAGAGTAAGGAGGTCAGAGTTTGTTGAGTTCTTCGATCAGGTTCCCCTACACGCATATATAGTGTATCTAGTGTCCTCCACCGCGGGAATGTGGCAGCGGGCGCTGGAACACACAGGGCTTGCTGCCCTGGGGAACTGCAGACAGTTCAGCGGCAGCGTCCTGAGCTGAGGCGTGCGCTCCGGGGAAGGGGAAAGAAAGGGCCTTCCAGCTTCCCTTTTTCACCCTTTCATCTTCTATCCTGACTTCGCTTCGTCTGTCGTAGACGTGATCCCCATATCGCCTGTAGGAACTGCAGGGATGCGGGAGATGCGTAGCCCCCTAGGTCTCTCACTGCCTAGCTTACCATTTAAAAAGTGGGAGGGTGGTAACTATCTTCCTTCTAAACTGCAGCGCCAGGCTGCAGCTCCTTTAAGCTTCTCTGGGAAGCAGGGCCCCCTAGTGGATACAACTTGCATTGTCTTTTCTTTTCACAGTGTGCGTTGCTGCTGCGTGTGGTCTTGGGTACAGAGAATGGAAATTCAGGGAGAATTTCTATGTTCAAAAGTAGACGGAAAACCTCTATGCTTTTTAAAACTTGGGCTGATGGGATGAAGCTCACCCACTTTGTGAAGGATAATCTTTATTGAAAGTCTTCTGATTGTAGTTGTTAATCAATCCCAACAGCTACATTAGTATTTGACCAAATAACTGGTCACGGACATATAGTCACAGAGGCTCTTGGAGACCGAAAGCAATCCTTGGCTATTCATCCCCGACTGTCGTTAAGTGTCTTGCTCTGCCCGGTGCTCCGTGTGCACACAATTCCGTCTCAGGGCTGCATGAGCGTCGGCACCCTGGGGCTTAGTCAGAGCTGGGCAGCTCTCCCAGGGCCGCAGGGTTCAGTTCAGGGCAGACACGCTCCATCCACGTTGCTTCTGCGGCTCACACCTGAAAGAGGAAGTGGGAGAAGCAAGGGTACAAGATACCCAGAGGGAACCTGCAAACGGCGCACGGTGGCTCCTTGCCAGCCTCGCCTCCGGCCTCCAGGTTTGTAGCCCTGCGCCCGGCGTCTGCTTTCTAGCTTTAGCCTGGAGGGACGCGGCAGCGAGTTCCCAGGCTGGTCTGGAGTTTCCGTCCGCATGGGGTCGCTGCGACTTCCGGGCAAGCCTGAAGCAGCGGCCGCAGGTGCAAGCGCGCCCCCCACTGGCAGCCTCGGGGAGCCTTCTGCGGCCTCTCCCACCCGCCCCGCTCCAGATGAGCCCTGGTGAGCCTCACTTTGCTGATGGGTGTTGGGTAACCTGTCCACGGCCACGCTGTGGTGATGGGGCCCGCGTGTGCCATCCAGAAGGAGGAGGAAAGGAAAGAACTGAGGCGACGAGGCCTGGGCCATCTAGAGTAACAGAAGCCCACCTTCCCTACCCTTAGATGCGGGCCTAGGGTGGGCGTCCTTAAGCGAGGGTGCTTGAGCCACCCATGGGCTTCTGGCTGGAGAGGCACCGGGTACCGCAGGAGCGCGACGGGTTGCAGCTGTTAGAGGGGTTGTCTATGGATGTGGGTCAGTGGGAGAAGGAAGGACCGCACGTGGGTGAAGAGGGGGGCGGGTGCCGCTAATGAAACAAGGGCACAGGAGAAGAAAACCTTCCCAGGTTCCGGGCCTGGCTTTCTGTGTGATACTTTTACTTACTAGGTATTACTGATTTGATAGCATGTTTTTCTGAAACAAAACGAAACACCCACCATATTTAGTGTGATGGTAGGAAGATACAATTCTGCAGTTTTCGCTGAGTGGTGTGGTGGTGCACGCCTGTAATCCCAGCACTCAGGAGGCTGAGGCAGGAGGACTGTTGGAATTTGGACACCAGCCTGGCTACAGAGTGAGTTCAAGGCCAGCTTGAGCTGCATAGCAAGAGCAGGTCTCAAAAAGGGGGGGGGGAGAAAGAATACCTATGATGTAAGTATTCTGACTCAAATTTGTATTACCTTATTGCTCTTTTAATATATCACTTCTTTCCTTTCTTGTCACTCATATATATATATGTATATATATATTTAAATTTTTATGTGCTTTAGTATTTTTGCTTTCTAGGATAAAAAAATCCTAGCCTCCTCCCTTCTGCGCATTTGGTAGGATAAATTCTTTGCACCTGTGGGTGGAGGTCACTTGTTTCTCACTGGTGACCCCCTTCAAGCACGTGGTAGGTGCTGTCCTCCCTCTCAAGCTGTCTTGCCAGTGACTTATTCTTTCCCTGGCTCTGCTCATGAAGATGGCAGAAAGCCACGGGGCCTGTGACTCCTCAGCAGCGCAGCGCCCGACTGGGCCACCCTCAGCCTGGAGGAGTGTGTGGCCCTCAGCTCATCCCACATCAGGGCGGTGGTGTGGACTTGTCTGTGCTCCTACGATCACTCACCCCTGAGTTTATAACAAAGCTCTCGAACATGCACGGAGAACTACTACAGCGTAAATGCTGTCATGCGGTTGTCAACTTCAAGCCCTTCTTTGGGAGGGGATGGGGGGGAAGGCCACAGAGTGTTGGGAGGGTGCAGCCCTCCCAGTGCTGCCTGGGGTCAGTGCTACTGGTTACTCTAGATGTGGCTGGGGGAGCAGAACTCGACCCCCTGCCCCCCCCCACTCCTCCTGGCCCCAGTCATGTCCTCAGTGCTGCATGACCCTGTGCAGTGCTCAGCGGCTCCTCTGTCCAGCAGGGACCTGAAAGGCCCACTCTGTATCCCTGCTTTCCTTTGGCTGAGTGTCCCCAAGCTGAAGCTTAGAGAGTGCCCTGGAGCAACGAGGCAAAGTTCTGGATGGGAGACATGCGGCCCCTGCCTCTTTTCTGTTGTTCATGCCCTGAAACACATTTGTCCTAAGAATCCTGGGAAATGCATAGATTATTCTGACTCTGTTATGTGGAAGAACTTTTAAAGTCTTGAAAATCCTCGTGCATATCCACCATGACATTATATGTCATCCACTACCCTGTAAAACAAAATCTCCCTCTAAGATACTCCTGTCACAGTAGGTGTGTCAGAGGCCCCTCTCTCAGCTTCTTGGCCTTGGTGCTCTGTAAGTTTCCTGGGGTGATGTAAAAAGAATGCCTGCCTCCAAATGGGAAAAGTGTCAGCAGGCCAGAGAACAATGAGGGTAAGAACTGGCCACAGTGGCACCTGCCTGCCAACCCAGCACTAAGAGGCTAAGGAAGGAGGCTCATTGCAAGTTCAAAGCCAGCCTGGGCTGCATAGTGAGTTTAAGACCAGCCTAGAGTACAAGGTGAGATTCTCTCTCTCTCTTTCTCTCTCTCTGTCTCTCTCTCTGTCTCTCTCTCTCTGTCTCTCTCTCTGTCTCTCTCTCTGTCTCTCTCTCTCTCTCTCTCTCTCTGTCTCTCTCTCTTTCTCTTTCTCTCTTTTTTTTCCGTATCTTAGGGAAGGGTTTACAAGGTGTTCAGGGTCTTACCACTAGATCAGACTCATAGTGGTCCACCTGTTTATAGTCTTGAAAGAGCCTGGATTATAGGCACATGCCACCATGCCGAGTCTTAATTGCCATCTCAGTGTGCCCTGGGGGCGAGGCTAGCATGGCAGGCTGGGGACTCGAACTACCAGCTCCTGCACCTGGTTGCAGGCGCTTTAATCTGCTCGGCCAAGAT
This sequence comes from Myocastor coypus, assembly GCA_004027025.1. NCBI lineage: Eukaryota > Metazoa > Chordata > Mammalia > Rodentia > Myocastoridae > Myocastor > Myocastor coypus. Next base: position 41,056 of record PVJA010003395.1, on the reverse strand, counting down.
CCTTTCTTAAAACTAAAAAAAAAAAAAGTAAGAGTAGGATGAGTCCACTTGGCACAGATGAGAATTTATGGGGATCGTCTACCCGGGCCACTTATGGGCAGCCGCAGCACCAAAGCTGCCAGCCCTTGCTTCCCAAGCTCCTGTTATATGGGGCTCTAAGGGAAGAACAGACTGTGCTTGCAGGACTGTTCTCCCTGTCCTCAGCTACTTGTCATCTTGCTTCAGGCATGTTAGGACACTCAGCCAAGGACCAGCCTGTGAACCTGGGTGCCTGAATTTCCAAAAGCAGCGGGGATTTGGGCAAGGGTGAACCCTTCGGCTTCACCAGTGATGCTCTGCTTGTCTCAGTCTCTTAGGACACAGATAAGGCCTGCAGTTCCCACTGTGGAGCTCTCGCCGGAGGAGCCCCTCTGGGCTTGGTGCCTGTATAAGTGGCCACAGTATTCCCACTCAAGTGAATGTGATGGATATTTTTCTCCTGAGTATTTTACTGGTTTAGGGTTAGAAATTAATATTGGCACATATTATAAAAATGAGTAATAAGCTTAAAAATCATAAATAATAGGTTTATAAACTTCATTATATTAGACAGTACCACTTAACTGTGTTTACATGTGTATTGCAGAGAGAGACACAGAGACAAAGAGACAGAAACAGAGAGGCAGAGAGACAGGCAGAGACATAGAGACAGACAGACAGACAGAGAGAGAGAGAGAGAGAGAGAGAGAGAGAGAGAGAGAGAGAGAGAGAACTTTTTTCTTCACAGATTTTTTTTTTTTTTGGTACTGGGGATCAAACTTAGGGCCTTATGCATGCCAGGCAGCATTTATGTTGCTGAGCTATGTCCCTGACTTTCTTTGTAGATTTTGTAGATTAAAGGACCTTTTGCCATAAGAACTATCCAAGTCCTAGAAATATGTGATTTTATTTATTTACATTTTTTAACAAAAATAAAGTCTAATATTTTTTCTCAGCCCTATGAAAAAATTTCTGAGGGATAACACAAGTTCATACTGCAAAAGTAAATGAGGGGGCCAGGGGCACAAGTGCCTGCCCGGCAAGTGCAAGGTCCCGGGTTCAATCCCCAGTTTTCCCCCCAAAAAAAGCCTAGAAAAATAAATAAGTTTATTAATTCATTAAAACTCATTTCAGTAACAGATGCATATATGTTATATTATTCAATGGAAATGCTGCTGTTAATTTCAGACCTCTTTTGAGTCCTTTCACCATCTTCATTGGCTATGGGTAGGTACAGTTAGGTTCACTGTAAATAAAAGATAATAGTTCCTACTTTAAATGAGTTAAAATGTATCAAACACTTAGTATAAAACTTGAGCCAGAGCAGTGGTTCCATTGCTTTTTATATAGCCATTTTGAATGGTTAGCGGCTGGGTGCAATGCCACCATTCTGTCACAAGAGGGCAGCATTAGAACAGAAAAAGCAGGAAATATACTTGGTATTTGAAAGCGCAGGAAGTTTAACAATGCTGCTCAGCCATTTCCTAGGGTTGGAGAGTCTGGGCTGCACTTGGCCATAATCCCATCGCCTCATTTGTCATTGTCATGTGTCATTATTACCTGGCAAATTTTATTTTATTTTATTTTATTTCTTGTTTCAGAACTTTTCTTTGTTTATTTATTTATTTATTTTTATGGCCCGCTCAGCCTGCCCTGAGGGCAGGGCTGGCGCAGCATGTGGTGCCGGGGATCGAACCGCGGTGCCTGCAGCCGCCCAAGCTTTCCTAAGCAGGCGCTTTAGACCACTGAGCCATCCTACTGGGCCCTGACCTGGCAAATTTTAGACAGGTCTGGAAAAAGATCTCTTCACTGATTTTCTCCCTAAAGTAAATTGTGTTTTGTTTGTCCTTTGTCTTTGACATATTCATATATATATATGTATACATGTATATGTATGTATATATGTATATATATGTATGTATGTATATATATATATATATATATATATGTATGTATGTATAATTTCCCTTACATTAAAAAAATATAGTCACAAGGTTCCAGAGAAAAAGTTTTAGATGCCATCCTTCTCGCACCCATGATTTGACAAATTTCTGTCCACCCTCCCCACCAGGGGTTCCTTGGGTACCATTGGAGTTCCCATACACACACCACACCTTGCTCTTCCAGGTTTAGCATCTCTGAAGCAAGAGTGCACAGTATAATCAGGTAGGCCTGATGTCACCCACAACCTCAGCATTTACCTTGCCTGTGTTCAATAAAGACGTTTTGAAGCACTGCAGTGCTCATAATACCTCAAGGACAGGGCCATTTCCCCATCATGCAGCTGTCTCTCTCTTTCCACCTGCCTCTTTGAATCTTCCGCTCACTCAGTTCACTCCATTATTTTCCAACAGGGAATAGCACCATTACTGGGAGACATTTTTATGAGCGCATTTATCGAGCCTGTAAACCCGAAGGCCGCCTGCCCATGGCACTTGTTTGTAATCTCTTACTCCCAGCATGTGCTTGGGTCGTGCTGTTGGTTAAGAGCTGATTATGGATTTATTCTGGGTTCTGTAAGATGCAGCCTGTATTTAGTCTTGTCTCCACATAATTCTTATTTGGGTGCATGCAAAGCAATGCACAGGCTGGCCAGATGGGCTGTCCCCTGAGACCGGCTGGCATGCACTTTGGTGTGTCCTCATCAAACCACCACTGCTGGCTGGGCTGACCCCGTTCAGCTATGCCCTAGGAACGGACTCCAGGGAGATGCTTGCAAAGTGACACCCTGTCTTTGCTGTTTGTTAGAAAACATCTTTTCTTTTAATGTATTTAGGACAGGGTTTACAGGGTCTACAGGGTCTCACTATGTAGATCAAACTTGTAGTGATTCTCCTGGTTTCAGCCTCGCAAGTGCTGGGATTACAGGTTCGTGCCACCAAGCCCAATTTCAACCATCTCAGTGTGCCCCTGGTCAGGGACTGCCTGGTGGTCCAGTGATCACACCCTGGTGGGTCACTGTGCTCTGTCTAAGCAGGTGCGTTAATTCCCTGAACTATCAGGCCAGCCCAGAAAAGCATCATTAACTTAGAAACATCTTTACCTTTTCTGCTTGGTAAGAAATCTCTTTAATAGCCCAGGCTAATAACCTGGTAAACTCAGACTGAGTTTCCTTATATCTTATTATCTAAAAAGGTCTGGAGGATTTGATAAATTCTACTTGTAAATTCGAGCCCATAAACTAAAAGTAGGTGCTACAAAACTTCATGACAAGTATCCTTGAAGGCCTAAAATGGAAAATTGTAAAAATATTTTCTTTGTAAGAATTACATTTCTGGGTCTACATATTTAAGTCATCGATTTGTTCCTTAGCATTGGCCAACGTATATCCATATGAAACATGAATATGAGTTCTTTTTTGAGTCAAAATAACATAGACATGAGTTAAATATGAATAATAAAAAGATCTGATGCCCCTTGAAGTTACAGTAGAATATTTTTTAAAAAGTCTTATCACAGAGCATGTTCGAGTCTGTCTGCTTGTGAGCTGCCATGAGAAGCCAGCCATTTGGGGTATGCCTGCAATTCCATTGGCTCCACGGTGCAAGCGTCTTAGCTGGGGGAGCAGTGTTAATGAACCAGTGACGCAAGCTTAAGATCATTCCTGTTTTCATACCGTATCTGTGTTTACAACGAAACGCACTCACAAAATGCCTCGTGTGAGAAGCCCTACTTTAGGAAAGCTCCGTGTACCACAATTCAGACATACAAAGCAGATAAGTGAACGGGTGATTAGTGGCAGCACAAAAGGATTCTTTGATTTGCAGCAGGATTGTCAGAAGGGTTCCTTTGAATGCAGGCTCCCCCAGAGAGCTGGAGTGTCTTCCCCATCATCCAACCCACTTGACATCCGCACTGGGGACAGAGAAACTTGGAATTTAAGTGTTGAAAGCCATCATTAGGTGAAGATTAATATGAAGTGACTAAAGAGATTCTCTGCTATTTAAATAGTAGACAAGTATCAGTTGCTCTTTGGAAATATAGAAAACCTCTTCGTGTGTATGAATATTAACTAAGCTGGAAATAATTGTCACTATTTGTAGAGCAACTACTATGTGTTGGGAACCATCCAGTACTCTACCTACATATCATTTTATTTTCATTTAATCCTGGCTACTAGTCTTTTACAATGGACCCTGCCTGTTCCCACAGGTCAGGGTTGTTGAGTCCCTGGGGAATAATGAGCAGAAATGAGTTTTTTGTCGAGGTCCAACAAGGCTGTGCTTTTCTCATTTCCCCTCCTAAATGTCTTGACTCTGGGAGCCTCTGTGTGGGTGTCCTTTGCCTGGGTCACCCTCTTCCACCTGGATAGGCTTTGTGGAAATATGTAACCCTGCTCATGTTGAAGTTTATGACTGGCCACAGCCGCACATGCCCCATCCTGCTGACTGCATATCCTGTGCAGGGATCTTGCTCATGGCTTCAGGGTGATCCCTAGCTGGGGTGCAGAGCACAGCTGGGGAGCTGGGCTCACCTGCAGTGGGCATGGGTGAGGCCTAGAGGGCATGTTTGGGCGGTGCTAAGCAGAAATTGGGGAGCACGTGGAGAAAGACAGTGCGGAGGTCAGTGTGGCAAAGCCAGGGCAGGTCTCACAAGTGGTGTGTGTGAGCCCTGGCTGGGTGATGCCGAGGGAGTCAGGAGCTCGGAGATGGGGCTGAGCATCCATGCTGGCTGCATGTGACAGGTTGTAGTTAAACTGTGGTGTACAAACCTTAATGCACAGCATTACTAAAATTATTGCATAAAATTATTCTCAGGCTTTGTATGGAAGGTATACGTGAAACCCAGGCGGACTTGGGCCCTATTCCCAAGGTATCTCGTGATATGTACATAAATAGACCTAGAGCTGAAGAACAAGGGAAATGTGAACGACCTCAGGTCCCAGGTATTTCGCGGAAGGGATCCTCAACCTACATTGCAATAAGCATGGCCACAATTCGCTAAGCAGTTGTTTTGAGCCAGACACTGTACAAAGTGCTTAGCACGGGATCTCATTTCACCGTGGCAGAGCATCAAAGTCAAGTGTACGGCCCAGCTCTTGCTCACAAGGGTGCAGGATCTGTGCTGACCTCGCAGCCCAGCGTGTGTGCCATGGGGAGCCAGGGCGTGATTAAGGAGGGAGGGCTGTGGGGTGGAGGGGGGAGGAGGTGTGATTGAGGGGTAGTGCTGGGAGGACAGAGTAGGCAGGATGAGGAGAGCCAGTGACAAGTTGGTCATGTTTTGAGAGCCTGTTACCCCTAGTTACATAGTGGAATTGGTGTCTAGTGACCAAACATACACAGTCGTCCCTGTGCCACCCCAAGGCTCCTGAATCCACCTTCATATTTTGAAGACATTTACATTTTTTGGAATTTTCCCTTTTCCGTTCGAAAGTCCTCAACATAAATTGCCACCTTCCACAACTGAGGATACTCCCTTCACCTTGGGCCACGTTCACCGCTCAGGTGCCTACTGCTTTGCATTCTCTGTGTCACTGAAACTCTTTTCTCGGATGGCCTCTCAGAATGATCATCTCAGATGAACTGGAAGTGAGAATGTACTTCTGCAGAGTCCCTAGCACATGGGCACGAAAACAGGCAGTCTGTGAGAGAACGCGTCAGCATAGTGGGAATCACAGGGTTGCCTTCAGAAATAGAGCTCCACCCGAGGAAGGTCCAGGCCTCTGTCTGTTATGTCCATAAGCGACGTAACATCAGTTCTGCTGAACAAGAGAATATTTGGATGTGCATTTATTTGATAATTTCTTTCTAAGTCCATGCAAGGTCCTGCCCAGGGTTCCAATGTAAGGCAAAGCATCCATGGACTTCAGAGACAGCAGTTAGTCTTTAGAGCAAAAATGTTCCTTGGCCACTTCTAGCCAAGTATTCAACCCATACCTCCACATCCATGCTGACTTCTAATTCAGCTTGTCCGAAACTACTCTGACTCTGTTGAAAGTAAAGTTTGAGAGTTTTGAATTTACAAGTTATACTTTTTCTGGATGAAGTTTCCAAGCCTTAATTCCAAGATCTTTCCTTTCCCATACCCCTGCTATAGATGGGGCCCAGGGCCTTGAGTATGCTAAGTAAGTGCTACCACTGTGCCATACCTCTGCCCTAGATCATATCTTGTAGTGTGGGACCCCTTGCCCTTAAGTTTGAGGGGATCAAATGTGAAGGAGAAGAGAGGGGGAGCATGGAGCCCACACTCAGGCTGGTAGGAGAGTTTGTGTTTCTGGAGACGAGCTGAGTGGTAAACCAAATGACCATACCTGGATACCCGCTCACCCGGGCTTCTCCTCACAGAGAAGGCTGGTATGTGGTAAAATACCCAGAGCAGAGTCGTTGGCAGTACCACCATGACTAAATGTTATAAGTGATAAACTCTCAGTAAATTGGAATCTTCAGGGGACAATCCAAGAATAAATTTAGTACTTTTGTCTTTACTGCAAGAGGCATTCACTGGTAAGAAGAAGAGCTTATGTGAATGTCACAGCCTGTCTTTCTTTTTGTATCACGGGGTGACACACTGCCTGTGTCAGGGCTGGTAGGTAAGAAAGGAGAGGACTGCTTAATCTATAATGAATAGCTTCCGCCTTCATAGTTTCTTTGCATTACACCCAGCAAGTAGCTGTGGGTATCTAACCTGCATGGATCCCAGCAGCAGCAATGCTTAAGATGCATCCTTCTCAAGTTTTAAAGTAGACTTTAATACTGGAAAAGTACAAATCAGTCAAAAGTGTTCTTTCAGAAGTGTTCAGGTGGTAGAAAAATGAAATAGTCTAATAGAGCTCCCAGGAATATGCTATTCTAGAGAATTTGTGAAAGGCTGTGATTTATCATAATCTATCTTGTGTTTTTACTAGAATTTAAAAATTATTCAGAGGTACCCAACTCACAGATCACTATGATTTTAGTTTTGGGTATATTTTCAAATTTGTTTGCAATTGCCTTGCTGCACCATGTGTTCGCATGCTGTTCCTAAAATTTCTCCCTTTATTCTTTTCTGAAATGCTGGTTTTATTTTTCTGAACATAATTGTATATGGTAATGGTTGGGCAGAAACAATTTGCCATGGTTCCAGAAACTGGATTCTTAAGGGCATTTGTCTTAGTAATTGATTACAGTGTCTCTAACTTGAGCTCAGTAGCAGTTGCCTACTATTGGACAGTAGCTTTGTGAAGGGAGAGTGGCCTCCTAGCCCAGAGCGTTACCCTGGTGCTCAGTGTATACCTTGCAAAATTAATGTCCAAGTGACTTCAAAGGGTTGTTTGCATTATCTGAAACTAGGATTAAATCTAAACATTATCACCGATGATGCATATAGAGAAGAAATTACTTTTTTAGCATTGCTTTAGAAACTTTTAAATCATTGACTCATGGCACTTTATAAACCAGCTGTGCTGTGCCTCTTGAGATGCTGTCTTTACTGTGTTAAGGCTGTGGGAGGCAGCATGACACCAAAAGCTTGGAATTCATCATCAGACGTGGTTAGAATCTCACTCCACCACTTACTTCCTGAGTGATCCGAGGCCCTGTGAATCGGCCACTCGGCCCCTCAGTTTCCTCATTTGTTCCAGAGAGAAAGACAGAGTTGCATCTCTGTTCCCGTTTCCTATTTAAACACGATTAGCAAGACCATCTCAATTAGATTTCACACTATGCTGAGCAAAAGGAGCCAGACACGCACAAAAGTGTATGTTCTGTCTCCATTTATGTGAGGTCCTGATGCAGGCCTAACCCCTTTCAGATGATGGAAACCAGGACAGTGACTTCCTCTAGAAGAAGACTAGAAAGGAGCAACAGAAGGGAACTTTTGGGTCTGGACAGAAGGAGCAATTCACATCTTGACTCGGGTGTTGATGGTGCTGACCACACACCACTGTGTATACTTGCCAAAATGTGTGGAATTGTAGTTAAATCAGGTGCTTTGTTTTGTATAAATTATACTTCTAGATAAAAGCAGCTTGCTCATCCATTAAATGCTTAGTTTTCTAATGGCCTTTTTTTTTTTTTTTCCTTGGTTCTCAGGATGCCGTGACCATCTGCACGCTGGGGATTGGGACAGCCTTTGGAGAGTCCATTCTGGACAACACACCCCGCCATGCGACCATCGTTACCAGGGAGAACAGCGAGCTCCTCCGCATTGAGCAGAAGGACTTCAAGGCACTATGGGAGGTGAGCCCCAAGGCGCCTGCGTCAATTAATGCAGTTTTGGATGAGAAAGGGAGCTGCCTTATGGATCATGCATTCCAGGCAAGCCTTAATGTGTTCCGTTCTGAGCTGGGAGATGGAATTTAATTTTCAAAACTTGTTTTTGAAATGAGTGAGTGAAAAAGCCATTTTGACACAAGATGTCTTTTTTTTTTTTTTTAATTTAGTGCTTGCTCAATTTTCTGTAGTTTGACATACCTTATAATTATTTCTTGAATGACCATAGAGTGTTTTCTATATTTTCTCTCATCCTATTCCACAGATATATTCTTACCCAGGGAACAAAATACTTTGACATTTTCTTTTGCATTTTGAAATTCATTATTGACATGTTCCCCCAGGAAAGTGGAATGAATGGGGTTAACATCTGCTTCATTTAAATGCTTTTAAAAGCGATGTGCAATAAGGTATGGGAAATGGAAGCACAGAATAATATCTGGTTCTTTGCCAACTCCAGGATGCAGAGATGATGCCTTTGCCAACTCCAGGATGCAGAGATGGTGCGGCACTGGGTGAAGGCAACTGGTCCTGGTGCCTTCTGCGAGTTGCCAATGTTTACCTGCATCCCTTAGGGTACCTTGCTCATTTACACAAAGTATCAGGAATAAATCATCTTCTATGCACTCATGGTGAAAGCAGCACTTGGAAAGGCCCGGTGAGGCCTTGCTTCTTTCATGCTTGCTCCTTTTCAGTCCTGTTTTGCTTCTGATTTTAACCTGTGGTTGTTCCTTTTCTTTGTCCCTGGCTCAGTTATGTCCAGGAGTCCACCTCCTGAGCTGGCAGGCTTCATCACTTGTCTCAGTGCGGTTAAGATTTTAAACTTGATCTAAAGAGAATTTTGTGTAATCAAATCGTTTCCTCCAGAGCCAAACAAATGACACATGCATTTAGAGAGCAAGCCTGCAGGTGAGTGAGTGGTGCTTTGCCTTAAAAGTCGGGCAGAGCATTGGAGGGCCTCAGTGGTGGGACTTGCTACTTTTATTCTTGGCAGTAGTGAATAAATTGCAGGGTTACTTGTTTGAAATGTTTCTCTTAGAAAATATTAAAGAGCTCCAACCGTTCTGTAAAGTTCGAGACAAAAGCCAGTTTTAGGAAGGAAAAGTGAAAGTCTGTTGGCATGAGGTGTGCATAGAGAGTCTTTGCTGTCAATTACGAGGGGTGAAGCTTGAGGCAAATAAACCTTTTTTTTTTATTATTTTTTGGTTCTTTCATTTTAAAAGGTAAACTGAAAAGTCTGTTTCAAAAGAGGAATTTGGGAATCTGGCTTAAGAATGAAAATGATTCCTACCTGTGATGTGTGCCATTATAGCCTCTTCTGTCTGGCATGACTTACTCAAGTTGCTGAGAGAAGATGGCTTGGGGAAATATTAGAAAATTCATTTTAATGAGGAGCCCTCAGTGCTATGAAGGAAGTTCTTGAGAAACTGGACCCAGGGACGATAAAATCAGTGTGTTAAAATATTTTCAAACAATATGAAAAAGGAGAGTGAAACAGGCGCCCATCCCCCCCACCCCATGCCCCAAGGCAGCAGCTGTTAACATGAAGCACGTCTGTTTTACCTTTGTGGTTTTGTTTCTGTGTTTTACAAAGTCACTTTAATGCAAGTGATAGATGTCATAGCCTTGCATGCTATATATTCAGCACTCCTCTGAAGAAAATAGTGTCCTGCTGCATACTCATAACACCATATTCTCACCTATGAGAATAATGATAATACCCTAATAGCGTCTAATACCCAGTCCATGTGTTAAATTTTTCCAGCTGCTCAAAAAATATCCCTTATAGCATCTTAAAATTTAGTTTTACTTTATTTATTTATTTTTAGGTATTTGGTACAAGGTCTTACTATGCAGCTCAGACTCATAGTGATCCTCCTATTTTCAGCGACCCCAGTGCTGGGATTATAGGTATGCACCACTAAGCCCAGTCTTGGTGGCTGGCTCAGTGCATCCAAGGGTGTGGCCAGCATGACATATTGTGCCTAGGATTGACTGAGCTATCTCACCGGCCCTTTTCATAGCTTTTTAAAATAAGGCTCGGGGCACAGAATCATATATTTGATTTTAATACTGAAATATCTCTCCCATCTCTCATCTCTCACCTTCTTTTTTCTCTTCTCTTCCCTTGGTATTGACTTCCTTAAAACACCAGCTCAACATCCCCCAAATTTAAGACTTGTATGTTTTCTCGTAATGTCTTATTTTCAACCTCTACCCCAAGTTTCCTGTAAGTAAAAGTTCACACAGCAGCTTAACGAGACTGAGGGAAACACTTTTTGGCGAGAAACCATGAAGAGTCATACGGAGCACTGCAGGGGCTTAGGGGTCTGCTACCTCCTCATCCATGATGCTGTTGATTCCTGCCAAGTTGTACCTGAGTATATTTTAGAGCTGTTTCCATAGACATTTCCTCAAAAGGAAAATTATTAAATGGGACATTGGTATTGAAAGCTGTGTTGCTATCTAAAACCTTTCCAAGATTTGTATGTTACCCTCTGTGGGCCTAGGGTCTCATCAGTCACCTCCAGGTGGGCTTGCTTAGCTCCCCTGTTGGTAAGCGAGCATGCCGGGCTAAGAGTCAGGCAGCATTCAGAGCTGAAGAGCAGAGGTGGGGATTTTAGTCTGACTTCTTCTACAGGCGAGGGGCTGGGTCTCGTGGTGAGAAATGAGTCAGGTGCTTCATTTCATTTGCCTTTTCATGCAGCCAAGTGCAGAGGGTGAATTAGGTGCTCAGTCAGCGTTCTGACTATGTAAAGCGAGAATGCAGTGAACTCTGCTATCTGGCAGTCTGTGAATCAGAACTTTGTGAACATGTGTGCTGGTGCCTGTGTGCATGAGTATGTGTGCACACACGCATGCGCACACATGCTACATATTTAATAATCTGAATACCTAAAAGATTCTTATTTTACTGTTCATTCATTCAAAAAATGCCTAGTATCTCCTGTGTGCCAGATATCGGAAACATGATGAACAGAATGCGGTTTTCAGGGCAAGGGTTTCTACCTTACTTGGAAGAGAAGCAGAATTTAAAATGAGCCAATAATACAGTTTCAGAGTATAACATAGGATTAGCATTAAATACATTTCACTTCTAGTCTTCGGATGTTGGTGATCCACTCATGGCATACATGGCTCTAATCTGCAAGCAAAGTATTTGATATCCAGAATGCCAGTGCCCTGCTTTTGTCAGTTGATAGGATTTATAGTGCAGCCATTTTTGTATTGTGAGCAGTATCTGTTAGCGGAATTAAAATCCAAGTGCATACTGTCACCTGAAAGCCACGCTACCTTGATCAGCTGCCTATCAGGTCAGGACTGTGTGGCGTTAGGGTTATGTGGCTTCCGGATTCAGATGGAAGTGTCACTGAGCTGTGTGATCCAGCCCGGGGAGGGGTGGGTTTTGCTTTTTGTTATCCAACAGCGTGGGTAATGTCTCTAGTGTCAGGCTTGGTTCAGAGGCTCCAAACTGTGACAATGAGAAATCTCAACAGTGGTTCTGACTTGTCCTTTGCTTTCGTTTGACTGTTCCCTTTTTTTAAAAATATTTTTTTATTTTATTTATTTTTTTTCTTATTTCAGAACCTTTATTTGTTTATTCACTCATTTTTCTGGCCGGCTCAGCCCGCCCCGAGGGCAGGGCTGGCGCAGCATGTGGTGCCGGGGATCGAACCACGGTCCCTGAAGCCGCCCAAGCTTTCCCAAGCAGGCGCTTTAGACCACTGAGCCATCCTGCCGGGCCCTGACTGTTCCCTTTTGACAGATATGGTGGTGGACCCATTTTAAGGCAAGCTTCCTGAGATTCAGCATCGTGTGTGGTATGTGCTCTTAATGGCATTGAAAAGGGCTGAAACCTAGCATACTGAGTTACTTCTACCTGAAAATTATGGCTCTCGACCATTAATGGATACCACAGTCTAAAAATAATCCTTTCTTTTGTAGTATTTTTATGGCATACTTTCACTTTTAGGCTGAGTGGACATGTCTTATGGTTGGGCAGCCCAAACCTGGGGAGATCTTGTTCTCACAAGGTCAAAGGCAAGGTTCCCAAGCTTCCACAGGAAGGCCTTCGGGTTTTGAGTCACCTCTGAGGTTTTGAAATCCAATTACATCTCAAATACATCTTTCTTTATGTTGCCTCTTTTGTTAAAAAAAAAAAATGTTGTACCCAGGGCATGTTAAATTTGTCATAAATGTATCCAGAAGCACTTAGCCAGGTATTTGTACAAATACATCCAATAAGACATACATTCTCCAAGATATAACTGAGACAGCAGCTTGATGCTTTTCTTTGTGCTTAGTAGCTTTCCTGATGTCAGCTACTTTCTTTTCACCTTCTGTTCATGTTTTAGTTTCCAGTTCATGCTCAACATTAAGGGTGCTGAGTTGATCCATCTAAAATTCAGGTCGTGGTATCTTAGCCTGAGTGAGGGGTAATGCAATTGTTTGGAGTTGGTCAATAATGCCTCTCCCCCTCCTCTTCTGCCCCTTTGATAGTAGAACATATATGTCACTCAGAGTATAAAACATCTCATTTCTCAGTAACATGTTAAGAGGATAAAAGATAAGCAGAGAAGGGAGGGGAGAGTGAGAGGCAATGTTTCTGAGTTATATCCAGAAGAAAATTAATTTGAAAGTCTTGGAATACCATTTTTAGTTCTTGAGACCATTGTAATTTATAATTTAAACTCCTTGACACTGGTGGTATTTTATATTCTCAGTAAGGGAGTTAAATGGCAAAGCAGTTAAGTGTAGGCTTGGAAATTTGAATCAGTTATTAATAGTTGATCCAAGATTATAGGTATTTATGATGGATAGTGGCTCTTGGAGTAAATATAAAACTGACTTACTACCTACTTCCATGAATATATCCTTGGCACCTGTGGTACAGAAGGTTTCCAGGGGTTTAGCACAGAGGAGGGGCTTTTGTTTGTTTTCTTCCCTACTTCATGGGCAGTGTTGTTGGAGAGAGCTTTCTGCTTGTGGCATGTTTTGACATCTTTGCATGACATCGTCCATATACATGAGATTGGTTGAGGTGAAGTGTGCAGCGTGCTCAGGAAGTAGATGAGGGAGGCAGTTGCAGTCAAATCTGAAGAAGTTGTTACCGAGGGTCTGTGAACTGTCTGCTGCCTGCTTACCAATGTTCTGTTACTTGAACATCTTTCTGGGAAAATACTTTTCCTTTACTCTGAGTCATGTTTGAGCATAATAATAATAATAATAATAATAATAATAATAATAATGCTTATAAGTACCTTTTTTGAAAATTTAAAGGTGGCAGTAAAATGAAACTCTTTCAAAGTAAAGGCAATATTTTTTATTTGTAGTCTGAGCTGTGTTACAATAAAAATGATTGCTTAATTGTAATTGTTATCTGGGAATCTTTTGGTAAACTACTGGGGTTTTAGTCTAAGCAAGGCAAAACATGTCATAGAGAACTATTGTTTGGATGGGATGACTGGTGTAGTTGAGTTTGTTCCCCAGCAGTGTTTTTAGTCTAAGTAAATAATGTCACTGAGTGAAAGTCTGTTTCATGCTTTGTTAGATATAAAGCTGAATGGTAAAAAAAAAAAAAAAAAAAACAATAATAATAAGGAAAAAATAAGAAAGAAGCCTATGTTTCTTAGGAAAAGAAACAGCAGATGGGTATGTCTGAAAGCAATGACTGCCTTTGAGGAAATACGTTTCCATCTATTTCTTTTCTGTAATTGTCAAAGTGGTATTTTTTTTCTAGAACATTCTACTAGGTATGTTGGCACTGGTGAAAAGCTTTTTAGTTATTTCTGTTTAGTGCCTCACTTAGAACAGATTGGGGAAAAAGCCCTTTTCCATTAATAGTATTTCAAGGCACCGTGAGAATAAGAATTGTTGATATGACAGTGGTGTAGTCTTTGCTGATGGCTTTAAAAATATTAGAATAATAGCTTCTAGAAGGCATCTCCTCTTGGTTATATTGGCTTAGTGCTCCTATCTGTTTGTGGATGTCAGAAAAATGAAAGCTAGATACCTAAAACATAGTATCTTGGAACCTGAATGTCTCAGGAATTCCTTGGGTGAATTTTAATAATTTTATTTATTGTGCTAACTATCTCAAGTTGTTCTGCTTCTTTATTTGCGGCAGGCTTGCCAGGTAGAGCAGCTTTCAGATGAATTGTCAGGCCTGAGATCCTGAGGCAGGATCCACACCCTCATCCTCCTGAGGCAGCAGCCCCTGCTTACTTCTGGCAACTTCAGAGCTTGTACTGTAGGATTGCTTCCCAGGCCAGAAATTTGCATCAAAGGGCTAAGAAAAATATATCCAAAAATAAACATGAAAGCCAAGACTTCATGCCAGGAACTCCAGCCACACACATCCTGTTGGCTGAATCTCTTGTCTCTCTCCTCACAGCTCTGATTCAAAACCAAGCGGAAGCCCGCTCTGATGACTTGGACCTTGGGTCAGCGCTCTGCTCTCACTCCTGTGTCCTTAAGCTTTTTCATGGGGTGGCAAAATGTTTCAAATCCTGAAAGGAAGGGAGCGAGGTTACTAGGAGCTAACTAAGGTTAAAAAATAATAATAATAAAGGGAAATCTTTCCTTACTACCTCTGACTGTCTGGCCTTCCTGGAGAGACGTCAGTGTCACTGCCTCCCGTGGACTGAGAGGTGCTCAGCAGCAGATGTGAATGGGAACCGCGCAGCGATGAAGGTCCGCTTTGCTGTCCAGAGGACGCATAACTATTCACCGCATGTCTGAGAGCCTGGAGAGACAGGAAGAGGAGGACGTATGCTCTACGAGGTCAGAAGGGGTCCTGTGCTCCTCAGTGAAGGATGGCAGATTAGGGGAATAGTGCCTGTCACAGTTGGCATTTGATTTGAGGAATTACTCTCAAGGATGTTTCTGGTTTTTCTAATTATGCTCTATCAGACCGAAATCTGCGCCACGGTCCTGCCATAATTTGATTTCATCGTTGCTCATGGTGTCTGTGCTGTGTGTGGAGGGTGGTGGCTCCTCTTTCTCATCTAAGGATGTTTATTTAGTCACATGAGCTTCCATATGTTTCTAGAAGATAAATATAATAGAGGATCACAATGATTGTATAATTATTAAATATGCATATTTATCTAGTGACATGTTTGAATGGCATATGTTAAAAGTGAATTTTGAGCAAGGAAACAGGTTGGTGGGTATCTTGCCTGCAGTACTTGGACTAAAGGAAGTCCTCAGTGCTTATGGGAATTCTGTTACATTATTGATAACTGGCACTCCTACCCAAGCTGCAATCTCCCTGTTCTCTCAAGACGATGAGGGGGTCTGAATAAATCAAGGCTTAGCTAGCAAGTGTCAGGAATGCCCAGATAGATGGCTGCCCAGTAGGCCTTTTGGCAGGGCATTGCGACCAGTGACACTCCTCTGAGCTGAAGCTCAGAGTGTGCCATGGCTGCTCCAGTTGGGTAGGAGTTGTACTAACTGAGATTCTGAGGTGCCTGTTTGGCTGTACTTGTCCTGCACTATTAACACCTCTCCCAGCCTGTCCCCTGCCCCTGCCCTTTGAGCCTACTTCATTCCCCTAGTTTACCCCCTGGGCAGCATGCCCTTCTGATAGCTGCTCAACCCGCTTCTAAGACTCTTCTGTGCAAACGGCAAGCACACTTGACTCCCACCTCATGGCTATGCGGAATCCACCCTCCCTGCCTTTCTGTGGTTTATGACCCAGGGAAACAGAAACATAGACACAAGTATGAGATAAAGCTATGGGAAAGCAAAGTGAAAAATAGTCTGAGAAAGATAGCATGATAAAGATCACGGGGAAACTCAAGGGGAAGTGTTTCCCACCAACTGTCTCTTTTTATTGAGAGAGAGAGAGAGAGAGAGAAGGAGAGAGGGAGAGAGAGAGGGAGAGGGAGAGGGAGAGGGAGAGAGGGAGAGGGAGAAAGAAGGAGAGAGCGAGGGGAGAGAGAGAGAGAGAGAGAGAGAGAGAGAGAGAGAGAGAGAGAGAGAGAGAGAGAGAGAGAGAGCTGGTTCTGAATTCCTATATTACCAGTAAGGAACAAGGCTATTTCTCAACGTTCCTAAAGGCTTGGGGCCAGTTAACCAAATGATAGCATTGGAAGCAGCCTTGGCCCAGGGGAAGGGGCAGGGCTCCTTCCTCATAGATTGTGTGGTTGCGGGTCTTCCCTCCTCCTCCTGGCCGGGCCACTGCACAGGCTAAGGAAATGCTTAGCCTTACAAAGGAGGGTGTCATGTGCTGCACTTCAGAGGCCTGTGTTTGCTTTATTGCTTTGTAGTCTTCATCTAGAGAAACTCACTCTGAGGTTTAATAGGTTCTCCAGGCAAAGGCGGTCCTAGTTGGCAAACTTCAAGAACTTGAGACTTCCAGAAGGAACTCGTGGTGCAGGCTGAATATCTTGTTAAGCTCTCTGTGTGGAGAAAGCCCTCTCAGTAGTCATGGGATTTCCTTGCTCTCATGAGTCCAAATTCTACTCATGTGTTGCCCTCAGGCTGCTGTGAGAAGTTGGGATGCTGAGCAGAGGTCTGACACCAAGGAAAAAATGGAGAAGATTGGTCACAGTGCTGGCCACTGAGTTCCTGCAGTTCTGCCCCTGCTTGATTTCATTGACCTCGGTATTTTGAGCTGTCTAGCCAAAACCAGTAAATGTAAGACAGACCTTCCAAAGGCCATTCATGTGGCCAAGTGGTCTGGCTTGAAATTCTGATCTATTTCTGGCTTAAACCAGCTCTGCTGGATGCCTCTCTGCAGAGCTTCCTGGGTCACTGCCACCCTACCTCCTTCTGTCTTGCTGATCACAGGTGTCCAGGACAGTGTTGAGGGATTACTTACGTGCCTTGCATATTGGAAAATATACTGTCTGCCTCCTCCTTTCAGTTTGCAAATGAAAGGCAGTGCCACAAATTTTGTGAATGGAAAGCATAAAATACAGGGCTGTGGTTTGTATTGTGTCAAAATGTATTACAAGAAAGGCAAGAACTTTTGGGTATCTTTCATCATTTTTATAGCTGTTGTTGAAACTGATTCCAATTTAGAGTTAGAACTTTCTTCTTTTTCTTTTTTAAAATTTCCCATGTCTGCACCTTCCCTTGAGCAAAGAAATTTAAACTTTTAGAACATGGGGCCTGAGTATATGTTGTTCCTCATTTATTTGTTTGTTTGTTTGTTTATTGGTATTGGGGATCAATCTCAGGATCTTGCACTTGCCAGGCGGGTGCTTAAGCCACTGCATTATCTCCCTAGTCCCTGTTGCTTCTCAAAAGTGTCCCAAATAGGTTTCTTGGCAACCCAGGGCTGTGAAGCCAGTGTGACAGCAGCAGGCATCTGTAGTGCATTGTGCTTTTCTTTTCTTGCGTTTTTGGTTGTGTCCAGCTGGTGCTCTTGCTGTGGGTTACAGTGCAGAGGTGGGATAGCCCTGACCCTTGCCAGTCTGTGTTAAGTTTACTAGAGTAACTTTTCTTTCGTAGTTCTACTTTCACATGAGAGGTTCTATCAGATTTAAGTGGTAGTGGCACTCAGGATGTGAGAGAGAAAATGGATTTATTCAAATCTTTCTGACTTATAGGTTGTTTATTGTGTTCTCGCCATTGGTAGTGTGAGAGTATGCTGCCTGATCATATCTAAACTCCTCTATCCTTCAAGCGCCGGTGCTTTTAGCTGCCAGCGCTGAGGCGGTCGCACGTCAGAGAGCTGTGGGGAGCTCCACTGCTCTGCTGTGCAGGAATGAGAGTGAGAGGCAGTGCTATGATGAGAAGAGCTTTGGGCTCAAAGATCCTGAGAATCTTGGGGGCCTTCAACTGTCCATGGTTTGTACTCTGAGATTTCCTTCTCTTGGTGAAATTCCCAGGAGAATACTAGTTTGAAAACCGAAAGCTTTTGGTCTCCTAATAAATATGATTATATTTCTTTTATTCTGGGGGTGCTAGGGATTGAACCTGAGGCCTTGCACATGCTAGACAAGGGCTCTACTACTGAACTACATCTCAAGCCTGATCACAAATTTATTTTTGATAGCATTAATTGTGTCATTAAGAATACTGAAGAACACCAGTTACCCTACTCCATGGACAACGTGTTTTATTCTTATTCATATGTGTAATATATGAACACACAAAAGCATATATCTTGTATGTAACACATTTGAGATATTATATAATATATACCATGCATATGTATTACATGTTGCATATGTGTATATATGGCAGAATAGGCATTATTATTGCACATGTGTTTCTAATTATTAGAAGGTCTAGTTTTGTTTATTACGTTTTCTCTTTTGGGACATGTTAGATGAGATGAGGTGTAAGATGGTAAGGCCGTAGACAGGGATATGTTATATGCACATTGGTATTGGTTTGGTTTGCCAATTTAAATGAATGCTTTATTTAATAAATTAAGCTATTGTAATATTCCTGCAAATACCTTATCTGTATGTATGCATGTATACTTACTCCTATTTTTTCATGGTATTTAATATGCCTACATTTAAAACGCGGTATGGCTGGGAGATATCTCTGTGGCCTAAGCACGTTTCTGGCAAGTGCCAGGGCCAAGGCTCAATCCTTGGTACTGCATGCCATGTTGGCCCCATGCAGTGCTGCCCCTGAAATCAGGTGTGGTGGTCCCTGACTAATCCCAGCACTGGGGAGGCTGAGACAGGAGGATCACTATGAGTCTGAGCTGCACGGGGAGACCCTGTACCAAAAATATAAATACATAAATGTGAAAAAAACCCCACTAAATTCTCTATAAATCTGGGCATTTCATAATTTTTTTAAATGTTAAGACTTGTAAATTCATATTATAAAGACATTATACTGTCACTCATAAAAGATTTGAAAAATTAACATAATATGTGATGATGATGTGTTTCAGTGAGTGGTGTTGGCCACATGAATTGAATGAGTTTTAAAAGCTTCAGAATCTTTGAATGTTATATTTTTAACTCTTAAATTTTTAAATTTGGAATTTTTTTGGCTTTAAAAATCTTTAATCCATCTATTGTCTCGAGTTGTTTCTTATGACCTGTGTGTGGGTCTTGTTTTAGGATGTGAAATAACTTTTCTTGAATGTTGGTACTGTGGTCTCCCCATCCTCAGACAGGGTTTGGCTTTCCTTACAGTCCCATGCTTGGGTGGCAGAGGGCCTCTGTCTAGCGCTCTCTCTTTCTTGCCTCCCAAAAACATCTCTAAACATTAGGCCTGAGGGAAACACATCTCGGAGCAGCAGCACGATTTGTTTTTTACATGTTTTTGGTACAGGGTCTCACTGTGCAGCTTGGGCTCATAGTGATCCTCCTATTTTAGCCTCCCCAGCACTGAGATTATAGGTGTGCAACACCAATTCCAGTCTCGGTGGCCAGCTCAGTGTGCCATGGGCAGTGGCATGTTGTGCAGGGGATCAAAACCCCGTCTCTGCCCTTGCCTAAGCAGGTGCTTAATTTGCTGAGCTATCTCGTTTATTTATTTATTTATTATTTTTAAATTTTATTTATGGTATGACAGGCTCAGCTTACCTGGGGGGGGGGGTCTGGTGTAGCATGTGGTACTGGGGATGGAACCACAGTCCCTGCAGTTGCCTAAGCTTGCCTGAGCAGGTGCTTTAGACCACTGAGTGATCTTGCCAGCCCTTGCTGAGCTATCTCACCTGGCACAATTTTTTAATTAATTAATATATTTATTTATTTATTTAGTCTTTTTGAGATAGGTTCTCATTAATGCAGCTCAAGCTGGCCTTGAACTCTCTTTTGTAGTCCAGGCTAGCCTCAAATTTGCACTGATCCTCCTGCCTCAGCCTCCCAAGTGCTGGAATTACAGGCATGCATCACCATACCTGGCCACTATGATGTTTGGAATTTAGGGACGTAACTCTTTTCTTGTTTGCGTGTGAGTCCATAACAGTGTCTTCTTTTTCACTGTCAAAATTGTGTTTACCTCTTTAATGTGTCAAAGAAATTCTCTTTAGATCTGTAACTATTAATAAAATAAGTGTTACTGAAACTGATTTTTCATTTTTAGGCTTTTGTGCTTTTTTTTTTTTTTAACTTAGTTTATTTGTTTGGAGACTATTTTTGCCCATGCTTTACTCTATTCAAAGTGCATAGAGTTGCCTAACACAAATTCTCTGGGAAAGAAGAAAACCTGTAGTAGCCCTTATTGCATATAATTTCCATAAAATCATAAATGAACTTGAAAAGGGAAGGTGGAGTAAAATAACTGTATATTGTATTTGATCAGTGAGATGCTTTTCCTTAGGAACTTCCATAACTTCGTGGGCAACACTGTAGAAAGGCATTTGCCTATCTAAAAAGTTACTCAGTTTTTAAGTGGCTTTGACACTTGGTAGGGCCTTAGTTTCTTTGGAAACTGCTGCTGGTCATACTGTATCTGTCCACATTTTCTTTCACTCGTTAGCAAAAGGTTGTATGTACATCACAGATTCTGTACTTAAAAGGATGATCATTATTAAGTAAAAATTAATAAATTAAAATCCTGTGTGAGTTTTGTGGTAATAAAAGTTGCAGTTATGCTGATAATAAGCAGCTGACTCCTGGCTCTGTTAATACATTTTAAAATAGGTGAGATTTTACCTCCTTGGGATTCCTTTTGGCTTGCTGTGTTAGATTTTATTCTTCCCTTCAAGTCTCTCCTCCAGACTTGAGCTAGGCCTGAATATCAGATTCATCTTTTTTTCTCTTCTGTGTTTTAGTTAGACTTTAAAACATCCAAAAAACTTGAATAAAAGATACCTCTACCCGCCCCTCTCATCCCTCTCTGTCCTCAGGGTCCTGCCTCAGTTCAACCAATTACAGATTGAAAACATTTTAAAAAAATTGTGTCTGAAATGGACAGACTTTTCTCTTGTCATTTTTTTTTTTATAGAATACAGTACAGTATGGAAGTGAGTGACACATTGTGTTAGGTTTGACAAATAATGCAGAGGTGATTTGAAGTCTAGAGGGGGATGTATGTAGTTTATATGCAAATGATACCACATGATATACCAGAGACTTTGAGGGTTTTCATGCCCTGGGGGTGTCCTAGACTCAGTCACGATGGTGACCAAGGGATGGCTCTGTGTGTGTGTGTGTGTGTGTACACACGCGTGCACGCAGGCACGTGTAAGTTTGTTTTGCACCCTTTCAAAGCGTGTTGCAGACATCAACACCTTTCAGTGTTTGCCTTTCAGATTGGTTTTGCCCCTGCTTCTCCTCCTGGTGAACCTCCCTTTGTGATTCATTCTACATGCACCTCTTCTTCTCCAGTCCCACACCACGCTCCCCTGCTGCCTCCTCCTCTCTGTGCCCACACCCCACCGTGTAAAGAGGCCACAGAATGCTTAAAATACTGGAATTGCTGGATCATGATAACACTGTGGGCCTTGTTTCTTATCTGCTCTGTGCCTTCAAGAAAATTGTTTGTAAGGTAGGAGTCAGAGCAAGCCTACCTTGACGGGCGGGTTATAGGAGGAAGAAAGGGTCTAATGCAGTCTCTTGGGGTCTAATGCAGTCAGCTTTTGGTGTGGTGACAGACAGATACACAGACAGAGCAGGGCCTTCCATGCCCCGGGGGCCTGCTCAGGTACCCTGAGCTCGGCTCACTGCCTTCCACCACGGGAGAGGGATGTGCAGAGTACCTGCCAGGGCTTTCAGAGTTTTCCAAGCATGGCACTGTGTTTTTTCTAGTCATTTTGTCTTTATTCTTTGATTCACATATTTTTACTAACCTCAGCAAGTGTTAGCTGGGTGTCCACTCAATGCCAGGACCTGAGCTGGTCACTGGGGATGCAGGAATGAGCAGCTGCTGGCCCTGAAGAGCTCACTGTCTAATAAAGATAAATGCATGGAGGTAAAAGAATGAGAAGAACAAGAACTACCAGGGAGGGTCAGCTGCAGGCCTTCCCGTTGCCCACTGGATGGCGGTGGGACTGGGCACTGGGCAGAGGACATGTGTGTTTAAGCAGGATCTTGGATGACTGTAGGTGAGGGGCCTGGGAAGGCCCTGCAGGAGCAGCAGAATTAGAAGCCTTCAGGGGGAGCTTGCATGGAGAATTTGACCTTCGCACTTTGGAGCTTGCTGTGTGGCTTGCTCCAAAGTCACGAGCAGGCATGCACCTCTCTCCGAAAGGCCTAGGGAAGGCTTCAAGCAGAAGGCTATCAAAGCCATTCTGTCTCCAGGAAGGACCAGGAGGCTCTGAGATACCCCCCTTCCCTATTAAGAACTTGGGGATGACAGAGCCTGCCCCTTCCACTTCTGGGCATGTTCATGTGTTTCTGGTGGTGGGAATCTGTGGAATTTGCAAACTTAAAGTCTGAGCTTAGTTTATAGGATGAAACTTATGGCTCAACCACAGGTAGAAGGATAATCATTCATTTTACCTGGAAGAGGATAGTTCATTCCATAAGAGAAAGATGTATAGTGATTTTCCTCAAAACAGTCTTAAAGCCCATAAAGATGATCCTATTTTTCTTTCTTTCTTTCTTTCTTTCTTTCTTTCTTTCTTTCTTTCTTTCTTTCTTTCTTTCTTCCTTCCTTCCTTCCTTCCTTCCTTTCTTTCTTTCTTTCTTTCTTTCTTAATGCTGGACTAAGTCACACTTCAAAGTCACAATCATAAAAGCAGCATAGTACTGGCAAAAAAAGACCGTGGTTCAATGAAACAGAAGAGAGGATGGAGAAATATTTGCAGGCATGCTCAGTGTCTCAGTTACTTCTCACATTGCTGGGACAAAATGCTCAACACCTCAAATGAAGGAAGGAAAGGTCTAGCTAGCTCACAATTTGTGGAGGTTTCTGCCCATACTCAGCTGGCTCTAAAACAAGGTGGCATATGGCAGACGGCAGCAGTTCATAGTGCTGGGAAACAGTAAAATAGGGGCAAGGAAGATAGCTTCGTGGCACAAATGCCTGCCTGTCAGGTACAAGGTCGTGAGTTCAAACCCTGGTCCCCCCCACAAAAAAAAAAAAGAAGAAAGAAAGGAAGGAAGGAAGGAAGGAAGAAAACAGTAAAATAGTAAGAGCAAATGGGAGGAGCTGGGGCAGCAGCAAAAAGCAAGCCTCTCTCCCTTCTTTACATTGCATTTAGGCTACTTGTGTAGCACTTGCACCCATAATCCCAGCATTAGATCATTAATTAATCACAGACTCTAGAACAGTGGTTCTCAACCTTTCTAATGCCATGACCCCGCAATACAGTTCCTCATGTTGCAGTGACCCCAAACCAAAAAATAATTTTGGTGGCTACTTCAAAACTGTAATTTTGCTACAGTTATGATTCAGAATGGCTTTAGGTGACCCCTGTGTTTTGGTCGTTTGACCTTCGCCAGGGTTTTGACCCACAGATTGAGAACCACTGCTCTAGAAGGTGCTCCATGACTGTGTGAGGCTTTGGGGATATGCCGAGACATAAACCATAACACTCAGTTATGTAACATTTGACGAAGGGGCTAAACCCTCTCACTGGAGGAAATATAGTCTCTTTAACAAATGGTGATGGAGGGCCAGCCAGATAGATTAGCAGATTAAAGTACCCGCTTAGGCAGATGCAGGGTTCAGGGGTTCAATTCCAGGCCTGCTGTGCTGGCCCCACCCCCCTGGGGCTCACTGAGCTGGGGATTGAGACTGGGCATACTGGTAAATTCCTGTAATCCCAGTGCTTGGGAGGCTGAAAAACAGGAAGGATCACTACAAGTCTGATCTGTGTAGTGAGACTCTGTGGACCCTGTGCTAAATACCAAGTATGTATGGTAGTTTAGTACATGGTGAGTTTAGTACGTAGCTTAGGGATATCCAGTTTTCTCCAGCACCACTTACTAAAGAGCTCATCTTCCCTTCAGTGTATTTTTGATTTCTTGGGCAAAGATTGAATAGCTGCATGTGCCTGAGTTATTTCTGCTTCACCTATTAAGTTCCATTGATCTGCATGTCTGATGCCAACACAATGCTGTCTTTATCACCACGGCTTTGCAACATAGCTTCAAACCTGGGATTGTAATGCCTCCTGCTTTTCTGTTACTACTCTGTATCACATATGGGACTCGTTGAGTGCCACATACACTTTTGTATTGTTTTCTCTAGATCTGTGAGGAATACGGGTGATATTTTTAAAATTCAGATTGCATTAAATCTTTATATAAGTTTTAGAAGTGTAGACATATTGACTCTGTTGAGTCTACCATTTAGACAAAATTAGGAAGCATTTGCTGCAAGATTTTTTTTTTTTGTCCTTGTCTTTTAGAGACAGGGTCTCACTATGCAGTACAGTGTGGCCTTGAGCTCCCTCCTGTAGCCCAGGCTGGTCTTGAACTTGCACTGATCCTCCTACCTCAGCCTCCCAAGGGCTGGGATTACAGGCATGTCCCACCATGCCCAGCACCATAAGATTTTTTTAACTTAACATTTTTTATTAGTATAAACTTTTGATATTTAATATTAACTTCTAGATTTTTAAAGGTATTTCACCGAGTACAACATTTAAAGTTTAAGAATATATAGGCTGCTCTGAGTTTTGTGAATAAGAAATCTACTTTCCCTCTATTTTAATTCTAGCAACAGCCAAGGAATACAATAAGTAAAAATTTTCTCTCTGCCTATTGGGACATTAAAATGCTTACTACAAGGTTTAGAACCTGGATCTTGCCTCTGTTTTGTAGATCTGAAGACTTTTGTAGTGATTGTCATCAAATAATCTGAACATATAACTTATACAGTAAATGACAGAAAGTGAATTGACTTTGTTACAGAAATAAAATGTTTGGTAGTTAGTATACATATTTAGGCATTTTTATCCCATGGGAAGACCTACACAAAAAGTCAGATCTTGGGGCTGGTGAGATAGCTCAGTGGTCTAAAGTACCAGCTTAGACAACTGCAGGGACCACAGTTCTATCCCCAGCACCACATGCTGTGCCAGCCCCACCCCCAGGGCAGGCTGAGCTGACCATAACATAAATAAAGTTTGCTTAAAAAAAAAAAGTCAGATCTTTACCTGAGGCTGAAATAATGTAAAGGCAGCACACAGTACTGAGACAGGCTGAGTGACATGTGGTTGGAAGAGCTAGCAGGCCTGAGAATTAGATTTACAGGTGCAGCTGGAGGCTGTAGTGATGGGACCTGGGGTGGGTTTGTGGGTTCTTGTGTGTGATGGAGAAAGAGTCAGATATGGCATACAACAGGAAGGAAAAGTGTAATGAAGTTTAATTGGGCAGTGGGACACTCCAGGTGGCTGGCTTGGGCTGCCAAAAAGGAAAATGGCACGAACATTGAATGGGTGGGGTTATGATGCAAAGTATGTGCTGCATCTAGGGGGCTTTTCATTGGGTCTTCCAGGTCGTAATTGATACCATGATTGGTAAGGTGCTGAGTTATATCAGCTCTGTTGTACAGGTCCTTTCCCATAATTCATTCTAATAAGATGTATGAGATGCTGTCCATATATGTAAACTTTAATGAGCTCCAAGTGAACAAAGGTTAGGATAGGTCATGACTGAGAATCTGGGACTCATGTGTTGATTTGCAACTTGGGATTTTATAAGGCAGGGCCCATGGGTGTTTTGCTTTTATCTCTGCCTCTAGGTGGCAGGCCTTAAGACAGAGGTCAGGAGGTTGGCCCTGAAGCATTGTCCAGGGTTAGAGTGAGTGGAGTGATCCACCAGCCCAAATTTTACTATCTATATTACTAATAAAGGATGGTGCAGTGTTTGGAGCCCTTTCTTTGTACCAGGAATTGAACTCAGGACCTCACACTTACCAGGCAGGTACTGTGCTGCTGAGCTATACCCCCACACCATTTCTATCTTCAGAGACCTTTCTTTTTGCGCAATGTGGATTGGTTGGCTCCTGTCTTCTGGGGTCCAGAGTCCTCCTGCTTGAGAGGTTGGCTGATTCGCCAAAGTTTCTGGGTTCTTTTAGAGAGATCCAATCTAAAAATCAGCTTTCCCTCTTCTTTGCCCATTCATCAATTTCTCTAGCCAGAAGCAACCCCTTGCTATTGTTTTCCTCTGAATGTTTTCTGGTGGATATTCTCTTTGCTTAGTGAGTGGAGCTTCCAAAGATTATATTTGATTATTTTCAACCACTCAGAAATTTTTAGAAGTTTAAAAAATTTAAAACTATTGTGATATTATGGGCTGGGGAGAGAGCTTGGTGTTCTAAGCACCTGTCTGGCAAGTGCAAGGACCTGAGTTTGATCCCTGGTACAGTATGCCGTCCTGGCCATGGAGCCCCAGGCACACTGTGCTGGCCACCGAAACTGGACAAGGTGGTGCACACCCGTAATCCTAGCACTAGGAAGGCTGGGACAGGAGGATCACTATGAGTCTGAGCTGTGTAGTAAAACCCTGTACCAAATAAATACATTAATTAATTAATTAAAAAAAACCCAAATCATTGTGACATTCTGAGTCATAACTACACAAATTGAGCCTATCATGCCAGTAGGGTTTTAGTGCCTTCTGCTTTACTATTTTACTAAATCCTAACAACCTGAACATTCTAAGAACATTATCCAACGTTTTAAACCTTAAAACATGATTGCAAACTATGACTGTGTTTCAAGCAGAAAAATTGAAGCAAGCATGTAAGAGTTATTATCAAATATTTTGTTTTGATTTAAAAATTTCAAAAACTAATACATTTGTTGCACATTCAAAAAGGACTGTATCTAGTTAACACCATTGTAAGATGTGAATAAAAACAATACCTCCTTCAGATGAGACGTCATCTAGTTGAGATGTTGGTCAATATAGCTAGAGCATATTGCGTTGTCATGGTGCTAGTAGATGTAACATTAGAGGTCCCCTTTGCATTAATTTTCCAAGATAATATCCTTGTAAATGCCTTCTTCAGGCTGTCTGTAATTCCTGAGGTGAAGTATATGTAAGATTCACAGCAGCCACCTTTGCGCTATAGATGACCTGGCAGCCACGGCCCTTGAGAGAATAAATATTTATGCTGACCATGCAGCCATCAGCAGTTGAGTTCATAAAATTGAGTTTAGGTTTTAAAATCTGGCATATTCCTCTTGCTTAATTTCACTGGGCTGACTGTGATTCCAGGGCTATAAATCAGGGAGAATGTTAGCCTACAGATGGAGAAGAGAGTGGGAATAATGGTATGAAGTATCGCCTATGTTTGCTGAAAGTGTTTATTCATTCGGGTACCTACATTCTTCAGTCCTGGCTTCTTATTATTTTTAGACAACCTATATGATTTAAGGGATGACATAGAATTCATAAAATAAAGGGAAAAGAGGGTAGGATAAAAAAGGACCCATTTTTAATGTCCCAAATAGTACATATACATAAAAATTCAAAAGTATTGACAAATGTGGCTCCATTTGTAGTGCACAGTGTGAGGTAAAAACATGGAGGGCTGTGGTTCTCCCCAGAGTAAGAAAAGCACCTTTAATACTAAAGTAGAAACAGTTCTCTTTCTCATGCATTCTGTAGTTCAACTGATCATTTTAGTCTTTGCTACCTAGTATTATTCTAAGTAAAGAAAAATAAAAATTTTAAATTATTAGTGTGAATTTAGTACTTCTCTTTCTGTGGGGTGGTGTTGGTCTTAAGATGCAAATATAAGAGCATCGAACTTGTATTCAGAATCCCCGAAATTACCTGTTCGTATTGCTTAGCTTGGACAGGCATATGCGTGTCATTTTTATCAGGACAGTGGAAAGGATGCACAAAACTGATTCACCTGTTTCCATGTCACTTCTTGGGATACACATATTCTAACAAGACCTCTGGGTTACTAACAGGTGAGGAAAACTGGAAAGAAAAAGAATTTTTTGTTTCCCTTTCTTTTTTCTTTCTGTCCTTTTTTTCAGTGTAAATGGCTGGTTAATGCATGGAAATAAAATGATAAAGGTTATGATAGCGTTCCTTTGTCAATGCCGTGTTACTATTTCTCTGTCTAAAGCAAATTCAGATAGCATAGAAAATGGGGCCTGGGGGTGTGTGTGGCAGTGCCTAGATTTATCCACTGAAGAGGTAGCGCACTGAACTTTGCATTGCTTTGAGTGATGTTTGAAGAGCCCACTGGGATCCTAGACAGATGCAGCAGACACTGTGGTGGTGAGGCATGATGGATATTCATCTGCAGGTATTTCATGGCTCATGTGCAGGATCCATCCTGTACCACTGGACATCATGCACCAAATTCTATGTAGTTACTATGGATTCTAAGACTGCAGCATCAGAGTACAGTCTCAGCTCGGGGCCAAGGTGTGCAGGTGTGCCTCACATCAGCGAGGTCAGCCCGAGAATACACAAGACACGGGGTCCTCCTCCTGCTTCCCTACTCACATTCCCTGCTCCCCTCCTCGGGGAGATCATTTGGATAGTCTCTTCAATAACATATGGAATAGGTAGAGACGGGTGCAAAGGTAGCTGTATAGAGGAACAGGAGAGACCATAGTGTGACCGCAACGTCTTTGCAGCTCTCTCAGTCAGAAGGCAGAGGCTGTTTTCCTCCTTTTGACTCCAGGCTGAATCTGGGATTTCTTTGACCAGGAACATTTTAGAGGAATGACTTCCTGCAACTTGAAGCTGTGCTCCTCAATGGCCTTGCAGCTGTTGCTCTTAGCCTGTGGGAGTGCTGTTTTCTAGTTGTGTGCTGACCCTGGAGGTGCAGAATCATGGAATCTATTCCAGATGTTGCAGCGC
This sequence comes from Myocastor coypus, assembly GCA_004027025.1. Taxonomy (NCBI): domain Eukaryota; kingdom Metazoa; phylum Chordata; class Mammalia; order Rodentia; family Myocastoridae; genus Myocastor; species Myocastor coypus. The sequence goes on along the minus strand of PVJA010003395.1, from coordinate 12,192 downwards.
CCCAGTTGAGACCCCATAAAAATGTGTCCATCCAATCCTGGCCAGACTCTCAGATCATGATAGCCATGGGAGTGAATCCAGGTGTTATTGATGGAACAAATTCCAGGAGCCCACAGAAATGTGAGACATAGTAAAGCACTATTTCAAGGTGCTAAACTAAAGGGTAGTTTGTTATAACCAACAGCTACATAATGGCTCCATAGATTACCAGAGTTTGAATTTGTAGGCTTCACAGATGGAATTACAACCATCATATAGTCTATACCCAATTTTTACATTTGTGAAATTCTGCTGTCTAAAACAGATTGGCCATATTATGTTACAGAATTTTCATTTGAATGGATTGCTATGATTTACTTAACCTAGTCCCCTATGATAGTTATGTTTGCTTTTCTTTTTATATATAATGCTGCAAAAGACATTCTTTATTGAATTTTTTTTTTCTGGAACTGGGGATTAAATGCAGGCCTTTGAGCTTGCCAGGCAAGCGCTTATTCTGCTGAGCTATCTCCCCAGCAAGATTTTTCTTTTTTTCTGCGGGACTGGGGTTCGAACTCATGACCTTGCACTTGCCAGGCAGGCACTTGTGCCATGGAGCTATCTCCCCAGCCCCTGCAAAAGACATTCTTATACACATACCTTGATGTACTTTTTATGGATTAGTCATCCCCCCACCACCGTGGAATCATATCCCTGGTACATGAAATTAAAATTTGATAAATATTTGCTAGTTACATGCAATAATATATTTTATATTTAAAATAGGAAAGTTGAAGGGCCAGCAAGATAGCTCAGCAGACCAAGTGCCTACTTAGGCAAGTACAGGAACCAGGGTTTGATCCCTGGTACAACAGGCCACCCCGGCTCCACCACCGAGACTGGGTGTGGTAGCTCATGCCTATAATCCTAGAGCTGAGCAGGGTGGAAACAAGAGGATCACTATGAATCTGAAATATATAGTGAGACCCTGTACCAGATAGACAGATAGATAGATAGATAGATAGATAGACAGACAGACAGATAGATAAAAAGAGAAGTTAGGACGTTGTTCTGTCATAATACCTGAACTTCCTCCTCTGGCTATCATGACCTGAGAGTCTGGTCAGGAGTGGATGGGCACATTTTTATGGTGCCTCAGCCGGGATGCTGCAACATCTGGAGTGGATCACATACATGATTTTTGGTCTCAGCGTGGGAATATGCTTGATTTGTCAGTTATCGACATGGGTAACTCCAAGCTTTAAACATTTGCCAGGAAATAAGAAATAGCTGATTATCCTTTTGTTTGAAATCAACTTATTCATTTTAATTGACTAAATCCTTTATTAATGATAATCCTGAATATTTTAAGATGGTAAGCATTTAAAAATATTTCTTAGTAATTAACATTTTTTTCATCTGTGAATGACTAGCTCATACTCCTTGTGTAGCATTCCAGTGGTTATATCTGCAGTTTGTAACACCACAATACCCCCTGTAAGATTGAGAAACATCCCTTTTCAGTGTATATGCTGCTGAAGTAAGGGTAAGAAATACCCCTTTTTCATGTATTCATTAAAATGTGATCTTCAGGTTTTTATTCAAGATATAGTTTGTAACCAGATATTTAATGCTGGGGAACATTTCTGATATGCTTTATGGTTTTCTTGTTCAAGACATTTCAGTCATATTTTTCTGTCTAATCTCTCCTGGCAACTATGCCCCAGGTAAACCTCCCTAAGCACATATTCTATTAAAACAAAACTTTTAAAAAGTCCTTTTGTTGCCTACCACTTCTCCTGGAAATTATCTCAATTCATCTATTCAATGTTATTTTTATCCTTTCGCTGCTGGAGAGAGGCTGCTTCAGGAAACAAACCCCAAATTAGTTGGGGGCTGGATCTGTTGGCGGCAACATGCAGTTCCCAACAATAATTCATCCTTATCTATTTGGGAAAAACTAAAGGAAGCATGTATGCTAAAATTATGTCACGTGCTGTTTTTCTTGGCTGGATCAGTGGCATGGCAGTTCAGTCCCTGGTCTGTCATTCCTTTTAGAAGAGAGATGCTCTTAGCGAGACTGCCTGTCAAGCTTGAAGCTGTAGTCCTGGGAGGCAGAGACAGAGAAATCCCACTTTCTTGCCAGGATCCTGTCCTTCTCAGGTGCTTGCTCGGTGGATCTTCCTTTGATGGTTCTAAAAATTGGGGTAACATCAGAAGCTACTTTCCCAAAAGTCAAGGATGTCAAGTGAGAGGAGAATCTAACTAAGTTGGGTGCAAATTAGAAAAGTAGAGGAAGAGAATTACTCTTGAAAACTTGATTTGGAGAGTAACACTATCTTGGTGGTCAAGAAGCATTGGGGAGTCACACAGAGGCCTTTGATACCTCTGTCTGTGTCAGTGAGCCCCTTCATAAACTAATATGGTTACTTGGGGAGAAAATAGCCCAAACACACAACTTTTAACTTCTTGGAAATATGAGAGGTCTATAAAAGATTGGTTTCAGTAAAAGGAAATGATCTTCCTTTAAATATCAAAACTTCTGGAATAAATGCTTCTAAATTGCATGTTTTGTTTCTATTGTTTTGTCTTAGGTAAAATGCTAAAATTTTGTTTTCTGGCCACATGACCATGGCATCCATACAAAATTATGTGCTTATGCTGCTCTTTGGTTGGCTGGTACACTATTTGGCTGCTGGGCTGGTCAGAGTTGTGCCCTCAATAAGTGCCTCCAAGATGTCATAGAGTGTCAAAACAGTTTTCTTCTTTGTCCCTTGCTTCAAGTTGCCAGTACTCACTTTTGCTGAAGTTGAAGTCAGTATGCCTACCTCTGGAAACCTTCCTCTTCCCTCTTTATTGAGTGCTTTTTCTGTGCTAAAGTCTGAGAAACCCCAGGGCTAGCATAGTGCTTGAGGCCAGAGCAACATGGCCTAAGGAGGCTCCTTGTTCTTGCTCCTTAGCAAGTATCTTCTCCAGCTCTGATGTGAGAAAACAAACTCCACATTTATTTTGATCATCAAAGGACTATTTAATTGTGTTCAGATCTATTAAGATCTGTGGCTAACTGATCTCTGGATTGCTGATGTCGTTGAAGCCATCTGAATCTTTTCTTTTTTTTGCGGGATCAGGGTTCAAACTCATGACCTTGTACTTTCCAGGCAGGCACTTGTGCCATGGCACTATCTTCCCGGCACCAGAAATCTGAATCTTAATAAAACATTTCTAAATAGTTTCTAAGTTGCACACATATCCTGTATCATGCAAATTCCTTAATAAAGTGAGGGCGCTATTTCTATGGTGGAAAGTACTATAGAAATAGGTAGACTGCTTGGCATGGTGGCACATGTCTGTAACCCCAGCACTTAGTAGGCTAAGGCTGGAGGATCAGTGTGAGTTTGAGACCAGCCAGGGTTATAAAAGTGAGCTTACAGCCAGCCTGAACTGCATAGCAAGATCTTGTCTCCAAAAGATAAAAAAAGAAAGAAAAGAAAAGAAGAAAAGAAAAGAAAAAGGTAGACTGTGGTCGAATGAGGTTTCTGTTTCCTAGCTGTGTGATATTAGACCAGAAGTTTGTACCCCAGCTTTCTCTGAGAAAGTAAAGCAGAGATAGCGTGGCTTAGTTTCTGAGTATCTAGCACAGCAGTTCTCAACCTGTGGGTCGCGACCCTGGTGGGGGTCAAACGACCAAAGCACAGGGGTTGCCTAAAGCCATTCTGAATCATAACTGCAGAAAAATTACAGTTTTGAAGTAGCCACCAAAATTGTTTTTTGGTTTGAGGTCACCACAATATGACAAACTGTATTGTGAGATCATGGCATTAGAAAGGTTGAGAACCACTGATCTAGCACATAATCATCTAGTGAAAGAGTTTCATTTAATAATATTAAGTGTCCCCTAAATATAAGTCAGTAGAATACATTTCCAACACTTGTGACAATAAAAATCTCTTTATCTAGGGACAGCAAGATAGCTCAGTAGACTGACCAAGCGCAAGGACTGGCATTCGATCCCCAGCACCACATTCCTATGCTGGCCCTGCCCTTGGGCTCATTACACCAGCCACTGAGACCAGGCATGGTGGCACATACCTGTAATTCCAGTGCTGGGGAAGCTGAAAACAGTAGGGTCACTCTGAGTCCGAGATGCATAGTGAGACCTTGTACCATGTACCATATATATTAAAAGAAAAATCTCTTAACCTTATCAATAGGTAACAAAAACATACAATTATAAATGACTAAAAAAATATACAATTTTTAAATTAAAAAAGTCCTGGTCATTAACTCTTTTCAATTCAGAAGTCTGATTCTTAATGGTAGTGGCAAGCTGAGGTCATGAAAGGACTAAAGCTAGATAGTATTTCATTCCTCTGCAGATCCCAAGTGGGGGTTGAGGTCTAGGGCTGAAAGAAAATGAGACTGAGTGTCACTCTTCCCAGTCTTGATTTCTCCTTGTTGACTTTGAATCATATTTCTGCCCATTCCAGACCTTCTGAAAAGAAGTGGGAGTTGCGTTCAGATTCACAGTGAAATGGGAATAGGCCCCTGTTTTCCTCCTCTTGAATTCAGACTGGCCCTGCCAATTTTAGTTTACACTCAGGCTTATCTTGGGAAAAAAATGAACATTTATAAAACCTATAGAAGACAATCTTAAAACAAAGATCTTTCCTACAGCTCCCTTCAGTGAGTAAAACTTCTCCTGGACATGTATGCCTGGATGCACTGATGCAAAACACACTCACACTGCCTGCACCTGTCAGTGCCAGTGAGTGTTTCTTCTAAGCGAAATGCCAGGATAAGCTGAGAGGGCCTTAGGTCTCTGGGCTTTCAGATGTGAGCTTTTTGTTGTGGGTGTGGGGTTGGCGCCCCAGGTTCTTGGTTGTGGCTCCTCCTGTTTCTGGTATGAGATGCTGGGGTGAACTCACAGCCCTGATCCTCCCTGCGGAGGGGGTGATTAAGTGCATTCTGTTTGGGCGTTGCCTAGTAGATGAGAATAATGACACATTGCTTGAGTAAGAGAGGTATTGTCCTCAGGCGTGGCATCCTTTTGACTTCCTCCCTCAAATGGAGCTTTTCCTGCTTTCCAGCTGAGGGATGAGTCATGTGAAGAGACTTAAGGATGTGACACTGGAGACCAGACAGGCCATAATTATTTCAATGGCATGGATGATAACTCTGCTTTCGGCATGAGTCCCATCCAGGTAAAGCTAGGACATTCAGGCCAGGCTGGAAATAGCACATGGCTGGCCTCTGCAACCCCCGCCACTTAGTGCTTCCAGCTGCCACTCCAGGTGTCACATCAACATAGTCTTGTTTACCAGATTCTTCTTGCAAATTTGAACATTGTGACCACTGTCTCTATTTCTGGTAGTTGTGTGTGGGGGGGGGTGGTTAGAGTTTATTCAAATTGAGAAACTCCTGAAGTGTTTGGGTTATGCCTGAGATGGACTGCATCCCTGTGTTACAATAGACTATAGAAAGTTATGGCCAGCTGGACAGAGACAACACTTTTGGATATGTAAGGAAGAAGGCTCATATTCTGCAGTAAGTTACGTTCCCACAGAGCAGGAACATTAGCATTTATTATGTGGCATGAGCCCTGTTAGAGGGGTATGTGTGCACATACATATAATTTTGCTGAATCCCAACTCTGGCCCCATGAGGTAATAATAACAAAGTAGTTATATTAGCCTAATGCTTGCTGTGGCTTGTTATTATGCCAAGTGGGCATCTTACATACATACACGTTCTCATTTCATCTTTCTAGCAGCATTGGCCAGTAGAGGTTGTTATCTCGTTTTGTAAGAAAGGAAACTGAAATTTGGAAATTAAAGAAATTGCTCAAGGTTGTTTAGCAGGTGAAATGAAGGAGTTAGAATTTCAGCTACACCTGTCTGAATTCAGGACTCATAATTCATAACATACCTTCTCTCTCTTACTGTCCTGTGACAAAGCAGCGTCAGCAGCAGACACTGCCTAAACAAACCAGTGAACAAGTAAACAAGCAAAAATTCCAATTTTGACTGGCTTTATTTATTTGTTTATTTATTTTTGCAGTACTGGGGAATGAACTCAGGACCCTGCACTTGCAAGGCAAGCGCTTATTTTACTGAACTATCTCCCCAACCCACTTGACCGGTTTTAATAGAACTGATGTGAGAAACATATTTATATTCCCTTGGAGAACAATAGGGAAAGCATGGTAGTGTCCCACTGTCACCAACACTTGTGAAAAATGTCATCTGTGACAGTGCATTAAATTCAGCAAGCATAAAGTGATGCCTGTGTTGACCATGGTTCTTCTGAACTCCAGAGTGAAGAACTGTGAGATACTTAAGGAAAACACACTGTCACATGAGGAAGCTACCGTCCTTACTTTAGCCCTTCCTTCAGGCTATTACGCATCATTTCCTAGAGAAGGGGCCACTGGAGAGTCTTCCCTCTGATTTTCTAAAAGATGAAACATGCTTATTTCTCTGTACATATCATGATGTGAAGGAAATCTCACAAATGTCTTCTCCTTTTCAACCTTTGAACACTTCATGGCAAGATCAAAGTCAGGGTAAAAGCCATCAGACCAGGATGATCAAGAAGGCCAAAATGCACTGGAAAATTGAGGTGTGATAGATAATACACCATTTTTCACCTTTATTCCCTTGCAGTGTGCTTTTACTATAAAATGATTGGTTTAGGAGAAAATGAAGTAAGGTAATGTATAGGTCAGTTTCAGATATTTGACTTATAACCAAGAGGAAAGAAGAATCTAGATGCAACTTTGTTTAAGGAAATCTCATATATGGTCTAAATTTAACACATTAAATAAACTTAAGAGCTTTGTAAATATACAAGTGAAGAGTTTGGTTTTCAGCTCACCACCCATATACATGATTTTTAAAAAATTATAGGATCTCTTGGTCTGGAGGTGATTCTAGAAGACTTAATATCTACATTTTTAAAAACACATTTTGAGGGTATAATATACCCAAAACACTGTCTCTGTCCTAGACAATTTACACCTGGGCAGTTTCACCAGCATAATGTTGTGGTACATGCACAATACACCAAATATACAGGTGAGGGAGGAGGAAAAATGAAACAGTTGAATGAAGCATGTGTTGAGGAAAGCCAAACCCTATTTGCTCATATGTTGTTTTAATTAAAAAGCACAAATTAATTTAATCACAGTCTCTAAAAGTAGGAATAAATTGAGATTCAGGCCTAGCCTTCCCCTGGCCTCCAAGCACTTAGCAGAGAACTTGCCCTGCCCACTCTAAATCTCCATGCTCTTAGTCCAAGCGATTGGTATTACACTGGGGATCTCCATTTGTTTTTTTTTACCTTTAATGAAGGAAGTATATTGTGGTTACTGATTATGGTGATTTACAAGAAAGTATTCAACTTCTTTATAAAGCTAGGCTATTGACTTTATCACCAGCTTGGGCTTTAAGGAGAAACTTTCATTAATTTATTCATAGAACATTCATTGAATATTTAGTAGAGTATGTCATTATGCAAGTGAGATACAAAAATATAACATGAACATTAGGTCCAAGAATTGACTATAATTGAAAAAGTCAAGTCAATTCCTGGGAAGAAGAAGAAGAAGAAGAAGAAGAAGAAGAAGAAGAAGAAGAAGAAGAAGAAGAAGAAGAAGAAGAAGAAGAAGAAGAAGAGGAAGAGGAAGAGGAAGAGGAAGAGGAAGAGGAAGAGGAAGAGGAAGAGGAAGAGGAAGAGGAAGAGGAAGAGGATGAGGAAGAGGAGAAAAAAGCCAAGTAAAAGATTGAATTATAAACATAAAAGTTTAAAAATATTAACAGTATGAGGAAAATGACAGATCAAGAAGTTGTAAAATGATCAGTCTGATTTTCCTACTTCTTAAGTGCTGCAAGCCTTCTCCTTAGTACTTTGACTTAATGTTTCATGTCTAATTCAAAGCTTTTATATAATCTTCCTTGCTCCATTGAAACATTTGAGCATGCAAAGAGTTATGCTGAGCTCATCCTTGGGTCTGAATTACTCATTATGTGGCTTCTCTTCCATTAAGTGTCTGTGTTTGCTTGCTTTTTGTCTCCTTATGGCTCCGTGCCTGTGAAAGCTTGGTTCTGACATTCTGAGCAGGCATGCAGCTACCCACCTACCTTTAAAGAAACACTTTCCTCTAGAGAAAAAAGCTTGCCTTTTAACTGATTGTGCAGGCAAAAGAACAAGCAGGCATCCATTAAATAGGATAGGTCAGCTAAGTAAACGTGGTCATCAACACAGTATGCACTATGTTTCCACCTAAACACCTGCAAGACCCCCTCTGCCACCCATGGCATGATGAACCACTTGTCCCTTGGTCCCCTGAGCCTTTCTCTTAGCTTTTGGTAGTTTTTCTGCTTTATTTCCTGCAGTTCTGTGCAGTGTAGTTAACCACCAGTATAGGCCACATTTTGGAAGTCTGAAATATCCATAACTGGTGATAAGCACCTTGAGAGACCCAATTAATATTTGTTAAGTAAACAATTGTAAATGCTTTGATACAGATATTTTTAATCCCGATATATACTATAGTTCTTCTATAGGAAGGAAAACCTACTGGAAAAGCCAAAGTGAGATAGCCTCTGTTACCTCTTAAAATCCTTTCTTAGGGATACTGTCTTGCAAGGTCTTAGTGACTCTAGGGGTGTTAGAGGTCTTAGTGGTTCTGCTAAATATTCAAGAAATGTTCTATGAATAAATTAATGGAAGTTTCTCCTTAAAGCCCAAGTTGGTGATAAGGCCAATAGCCTAGCTTTATAAGGAAGTTGAATACTTTCTTATAAATCACCATAATCAGTAACCACACCCCTTTTACAGTCAAGAGTCCGAAAACAGGTGCAGAGAACTTAAAAGGACTTCTTCAAGGCCACCATGCTAGGCCTTTCAGTGGGATCAGCCTTGGTGTCCCAGTCACAGGTTCAGAGCTAAGTCACAGGTGCAGAGCTAACTAACCCAATGAAGCATCTCCAAAGGACAGTTAAAAACCTGCGTGATAAGGCCTCTGACTAACATTTGGGTTCTTCAGCAAAAAATGCATGTGCACACAAAAGTATGAGAGTAATTTCTGCTATCAGTGTCACGGAGCTCATCCAGTGACAATCATCTAGGGCCCACTGTCCCCATTTTAAGATTCCCTGGTATAGGAAGCATTTGACAAGCAACAACTCTGTTGGCTGCCAGGCCCTACCGTATTCTAAAAATGCTTGAGCGATTCTATGATTATAGAATTGTTACTGCCACTTCTCAAAATGCCCATTTAAAATTTAATTATCGCCTGGCAGGATGGCTCAGTGGTCTAAAGCGCCTGTTTAGGAAAGCTTAGGCGGCTGCAGAGACCGTGGTTTGATCCCTGGCACCACATGCTGCTCCAGCCCTGCCCTCAGGGCAGGCTGAGCTGGCCATAAAAATAAATAAATAGACAAACAAAAGTTCTGAAACAAGAAAAAAAATAAAATAAAAAATAGAATTTAATTATTAATGAGGGAACAATTCTCAAAGCAGACATCCACATTCTCATGTTGGTTGAATGAACACACACACACACACACACACACACACACACACACATGCGCTGCTGAATATAAACTTTTAAATTTAAAAAGCATTTACTTCACACAATCTAAAGGCAGTTTAAAGACTTAGAAACTTTGAATTTCTTACCACATGCTGATCTGCATCGAAAAATTTTGTACTCCCCAACATTAAATGCCTGTCAAGGCATATGTCATTTATATCATTTATTAAGTACCTATTGTGTACCTATTGCATTTTACTCTTTAGGCCAAAGAATAGTGGTCCAGCATGGATGGACCATTTGTTATGCATAAGACATTTGGAGAGATAATGGGAAATGATTCCCAAGAAGACACAGGCATATTGTGTTTCTTAAAGAAATTATGGTCAGTTTGCAGTACATGGTAATCTTAAATGAGTGATAAGGTAGGCCTTTGTGGAGTACTAGTTAAAGTTCCATACAGAACAGAAAAAGTACTTTCAGGAGAGCTTAACTTCATTGAGATGGTGAGACCTGCCCTGGACTATGAAAGGTGAGTGGGATTTGAGAAGGCTGAAAAGAAAATTAGTGTTCTTGAACTCCACCATAGTTGTCTTGCTATGTTGCACACTCTAGCATACGTAGTCACTTGAAACAACACTTTTGTTTTGCTTATGGACCTAACATTTGAATAGGGTAGGGGAGTGAGAGGGATACAGTATGTCTCTCTTCCGCTTGTCATCATTTGGTACAACTCAGAAGAGGATGGAATCAACTAAAAGCTTGTGGCTGTCGTGTCTGCCTGGATAATGATTGACACTAGATGGAACTGGTGACCAGAGTATGACACATAGTCTTCCCATGTGGCCCCATGGCTTCGTCCCAGTGCAGAGGCCAGTTAGCAAGAGCTGACGTCCCAGGAGTGTTCAACAGATACCCCTTCAGTTTTGTGAAGGAAGCCTTGGAAATCATCCCTTACTGTTGTTGTCATAGTCACCCATCTACCCAGATCCAAGGAGGAGGAAATGGAAGTGACACATCAGGAAGAGCATGTGGGATGGGAGAGAGCATAGCTATTCTGGAAAACACAGCCTGTTTCAAAAGCCCAGATGATAGTAGTGGATTTGCAGAGGAAACGAAACTCAAAGGATTAGAGAAACAGTTTGGGGGGAGCAGAGAATTGGTAAAGAGAAGGCTGGAGAAGGGTGGATATGTCGATGAAGGAATCCAGTCTGAAGAGTCTTTAGTATGTTTGACACCACCGCAGTGGTCATTGACTGTAATGGTCAGGCTGTGGAGTACAGGCTGGTTCACAGGGGAAGGCAGAGGAGGTACCATTAACTGAGAATTGATTATAGTTATAGTGGTCTGGGTGTGCTGTGACCGGGCCTCACTTAGAGTAAAAACAGATGGGGAAAAAGTGACAGGAGTCAGACACTGCTGAGGAATATATGATGTTGAAAATAATTGGATGAGAGGAAAGAAAGTGAAAAAGAGATGTCAATAATCTTGCTGCTCTGAGCTAAGTAAAACTATAGGCTCTATTCTTAAAGAGGTCGTGAAGTTTCCTAACAGAATATGCCAGAGGAAGTCAAAGCGTACACACTTGGATAATTAGGGTTTCGTAAGCTCCCACAGTGCGTTCCCTGTACATATAGGTCATAAGTGAATTAAGCACCTTTATAAAATTAAAGTGTATTTTCGCTCAGTGTAGTTATGTTCATTTCATTTTATCTTCAGAGTATTCTGTTGCATATCACTACAGAGTCACCATGCTCTATCCACAGTTGTAAAGCCCAGTGATGGAGACCATTTTCTTTTGAGCTCTTTTGTTGGCAAAACCTGACCCAAAGGAAATTGAGTAGACTTGAGGCTACGTATGGCCTGCATTTGTTCTACTTAGTGGATGTGTTCATCTATTTCATTGCAAATGTTTTCTGTGTTTGATTCTATAATGCTGGACTGAATCTTCATTTTATAGATGAGAATTCTGACATTCAGGAAATTAAATACTTTACCAGGGCACCTCCACTGGGCTCTGTAATCTACAAAGCCCTTCTCTGCAAGCATGACTTGATCTCAAAGCTGCACATATGAAATATTTACAGAAATGCATCTTTTCTTGACACCAGGTGGTTAGATGTCTTATCTCTGATAGGTGCTGGTATTTTCACCATTAAATTGTTAATCTTTTGAAGACAGGGACAGTGCAGTGTTTGTTAGTTGCTTTACATATACTTAATCTTTGAGGTCGGATGATATCAATGCATCACTCCTCCAGGTTAGGCTGTGAGTTCTGGGTGGGCCTGGCCAGGGAAGAGTGTGTGCTCTGTCAGCTCACATCCCCCAAGGGGACACTGAGCTCCCAATCCCATCTGTATGGCCTAAACTGGACCTAGGAGGCCTGGGTGGAGGCAGAAGATAAGATCAGTCTCATGTCTCAGATGGTTGTCAGGTGCTGCTCGGGAGAACAGGCCCTGGCAAGCAAAACACTTAGGGAAATGCAAAAATGCTTTCTGCTGTGGACACTTTTTTTTTTTTGGAGAGAAAATGACTTTTCACAATCAAAAAAATGAACTGGAGAGAAAATGACTCCTGGTTTTGTAGCCTGTGCTCCTTTGCCATTTTCTTCTCCTACACCCTGTGGTGAATCAGCTGTAGGCTCTCAAGCGTGAGATTCAATTACTTTTATTGTTAGG
>PVJA010003394.1:84024-95673 GCA_004027025.1 Myocastor coypus | reverse complement strand
TTTTTTTTTTCTTTCTTTCTTTCTTTTTTCTATGCAACATTAATAGGGAGGTGGGTCATGCCCACACACTGCACTCTATAGAATGATTATGAGGACAATATGCAATATGTCAACTTTCAAAGAAAAAAAGGGGGAAAAGAAAAAAAAAAAATGTGGATTTAGAAAGGTTAATGTTTAGTTGTTTGATCAATCTTATATACCTATATGTATTAATCTAAACTGATCCAATGATGAAAATATGTAATATAACCATTGTTAAATTTAAACAATAAAAGAATTGAAAAAATAAAAATAAAAACCCTACAAACAAAGCATCAAGCAGAACTCAAAGGGGAAATACATTTCAACTGATATTATCAAGGGTGCTCTCTAGTCAGGCACAGAGGACAGCAGTTCAGTCCTCAGACCTACCCTTGGCAGCCTGAGCCAGCCAAAAAAAAAAAATTCTTCTTTTGGGGGCCACGGAGATAGCTCAGCAGATTTAAGTGCTTGCTTGGCAAACGCAGGCTTCTGAGTTCAATCCCCAGTGCTACAAAAAAAAAAAAAAAAAAGGAAGAGCGCTCTAGTGAAGAAATACAGTGTAAACAGATTCTGTGACAGGGGCCCGGCAGGATGGCTCAGTGGTCTAAAGCACCTGCTGAGGAAAGCTTAGGCGGCTGCAGGGACCGCGGTTCGATCCCCGGCACCACATGCTGCGCCAGCCCTGCCCTCGGGGCAGGCTGAGCAGGCCATAAAAATAAATAAATAAACAAACAAAAAGTTCTGAAACAAGAAAAAAATAATAAATAAAATAAAATAAAAAAACAGATTCTGTGACACAGTATGGACAGGGCAATATGAGCATAAAAGAGCAGATCCTGCAGTCAGGGACCACCCCCCCCAAAAAAAAAATTATTCACTTACCTTTCAATTACTTTGAACAAAAGGTCATGATTTTACCCACAGCACAACTAATTTCTTTAACCACAGAAAAGGCTGGGAGGCCCATTGAGTGCCCGCAGCCCAGGCACAAAGGTGAACTTGGGAGCAGCCAGTACATAGGAAAAAACCAGGTCCTGGGATCTCCAAAGGAAATGGTACCCTAGGACAATAATTCAAACACAGAAGGCTATTTATGAAAGCTGAACACAAACAATGCATTCTGTGTCCACAGAGGCTGCAAAGAAGAGGCCTGTGAAGGGCTCCACACAGCTCAGGTTCTTTTACTGGGTCAATTAGAGCCATCAGCAAAGTAATTAATGTCAGCAGCAGGGGAGAAGGCAAGAAATCAACAAAGATACTAAGAGCAGGTCTCTCCACATATGAAAACCCGTACCTTTATCTCTCCTTTACTCATTCAGTTAATGGCTAAAGAGTCAATGACAGAGAAAAAAGACCAGAATGAAAGAAATGCTTTCCAAATATGAAAGATTTATTTTTACCAAAATGTTCTCATTTCTTCAAATACTTTTCCATATAAGCTGTAGATGTATACCCTAAAATTTGTCTTTCCAAAGGCTAGTATATATTTCGAAGTTCTACACTGTTTTAATAAAGAATAAGATGTTTGCAGAACAATAGCTATCTTTCCTGTGTTCCTTCCTGTTTTAACCCTTCTTGGCAGGGGCTAAACCTTGAAGTCTGTGTGCCACCACAACTTGAGGCTGCAGTGTAGTTGGTGGCTTAACCAAGATGCAACAACCCCCCAAATCAAGGCCCCAAGACACAATAGCTGAGGATGAAGCTGCACATCCAATGAAAGGAAAGCTATGGAAACTGTCACCTAGATTTCCTTGTAATGTATAGAAAAGAACAATTCATGCAATCATGGAAACCTGCAAATACGTATCACTGGGAACTCTGGAGACATTAGCATCCTTCCTGAGTAGGAGATATGGTCAAGAAATGGTCACAGTGTGGCAATTAAAAATTTTAAAAAACACTTCTGTAGTAATGTCAAACATTATGAAAAATAGAGGCTAAGGAGATAACTCAGTAGAATAAACACTTGACTGACAAGTGCAGGGTCCTGAGTTCAATGCCTGATACTGCAAAAACAAAAATATGAAAAATAATAACAAAGCAAAGTAAAAAGAAGAAGAGAAAGAAAGAAGGGGAAAAGGAAGACAAGAAATGTTAATGGATTCTGTATGAAAATACAAAATAACTATTATACAAAACAGCACCTATTTTTTTAATTAGCATTTAGAAAAATGACCTCCAAGCAAACCAATCTTGAGTACATTTCATAGCAGTAAAAAATTATTTATTGGACTTTCAATTACTTTAAAAAAGGGTCATGACTTTACCTACAACACAAACAATTTCTTTAACTATAATTTTTATTCTCCCATTATGTATAATTTTAAAATAATAACAACATAACACACTTCAGGAAATTATAGAATTTATTAAAAGAACTATCATTTACTTGTACCTTCTTTACAAAGAGGAGTTTCACAACTTAGTGTGGATTCCCAGGTTCAGTGTTGTTTACTAGTGTACCAGTGGGACCTTTGTATTTTGCTTTTTGTTGCTTCACCAATCATGAAGAGCACCTGAACTAAGTAAGCATCCAGGCCCTGATGGGCTACTTTACAAGAACCAAGAATTCTAGATGATAGGATATCTAAGGAAGCGTCCACATCTAAAACAGTGAACGAGATGACAGTCATCAGCTCCTGCCCTAGACATGAATCCACGCAGGTCAGAAGGTTTTACATTAGTAACGTACACATCCCACCTGTTTCTTACACACCTTGTCTGATAATCAGCTGCCCTGGGATGCCTGCAGACCAAGTGTTTTCAGAAGTGCTGGAAGAACCATTCCACTCCTCTTACCTACCTACTGTAAAGCAATTCCAGATAGTTCTATGTATGTGAATCAAAAGATACTGCCTTAATTCCAACATATAAAATGGTAACTTTCCACAGGTTAGATTAATAATTAACACAAAACTTTTACATACAGACTAATCTGAGAATTAATGATCAAGACCTGCTAAAGTATGAATGTATTAAGAATAAGCCAACCTATTTCAGTGGACTGATACATATCAGTCACAAATACAATCACAAAATCATTACTTAGTTATGACTAAAGTAAATTAAAAACCTTAGAAGCATATAAACATATGCTATCATACAGACACTGTGAAAACCAAGGATAACAGGGAAAAATCAGTATTCATTCTGTAAATGTATCTTATAATAAGCAAATTTGAAGACAATGTCACTGTGAAAGGCATGTATAAAATAGTGATTAAAGGTGAGTAATTTAATCTACTCTAGTCTAATTATAGAGTCTAGACATTTTGCATAATACCGAAACTGCATGATACTGAATTCTTATCTTGTAAAAGTGACACAGATCATTATTTGCACTTGAGGCTCTAAAAATGTGTCTTACAATCATTTAAAAAATTATTGGTAGACACATTTCTTTTGTTAATCTATACATGGTGTGACAGTAATAAAATAAAATTAGTGGTGATAAAGGGGAAAAAAAAAAAAGAATGTAGAACAACAGAGCTCCAAGTCCAAGTTTCAAGATGATTTCTATAAATGAGCTTCCTCCCTCTAGCCAGCCAATCTTCATTAAATGATATTAAAATTTCAGTCCAGGTAGACTTACATTCACCAAGCACCTCTCAATATTAGATTAAAGGCAAAACCTTTACAAGATTTCAGAAGGAGCCAAATCCCAGAGAGACTGACACAGAAAAAAGGGAGAAACTATTCTATTTAGGTCTTTCAGGGGGTCTATTTTTACTTTAATCTTAAAACCAGATTATTTTTAGAACTCCAGGGCAATTCTGACATTAACTGTATGTGATCCATGGTGGTAAATGTACTGAGCAGGCAGTGTAAGTTCCAGGACCACGGATTAGAGAAAAGAGAAAAACAGAAAGGACTCTATATACGCTGACTCACATCCAGGAAAGCCATTCTGAAACTCTGACTCACAGTGGGCCAGTGCAAGGAGAATCCAGAAACTGTCCATCTTGCAGAGTTACTCTGGGTCAAGAAAACAGGAGCAGAACTCATATAGCAGCTGGAGATCATGCCAGTCCGTGCACACTACAAAAGCCAGCAAGCTTCCCACACTACCACACCATAGAAAGGGCAGGTGCCACGTTCAACCACAGTTCCAGGCACAGCTGCCCAGCCTGTGGACATTCTAAAATGTGTTGTCAGCAAGAAGTGGACAAGTCAGAAACTCAGAATAAGTAAAAAATGAGTCAAGATGGCGCCTGACAATCTAGACAGAAGAACTCACAGAAGAATTAGGGTCCTACAGGCAGGGTTCAATCCCAGCTGAGCAACAATGCTGTAGCACATGGCAGTAGGGGCAAAGAGTTAGTGAAGTTAAAAGCAACCACTGACCCACAAGGCGATACTGCCAAATAGGAAATATCTAGCTGTTCTTTGTAACAGCAGACAAAAGTGTTTTAGGAGTCAGTGCATTAATATTTGCTTAGATTTATATTAACTCTAAATCAAGTAAGTGCATTTGTCCGCTTCGTATTACTATAATGAAACACCTGAGGTAGCTAATGTTATAAATAAAAAAAAAGACTATTTAGCTCATATGTTTGGAGGTTGAAAGCCCAAATAGTATGGTGTGGGATCTGGTATGGTTTGGGGCAAGGGCAGATTGTAGGTGGCAACGGCAGGAACACACACACTGGGGCAAGTTGTCATGACCAAGGCCCATGTGGTATGGAACACCTTACACTGCCAAACAGGAAGCCAGAGAGAGGGAAAGAAAGAGTAAGAGTGAGACAAAGGCAGAGACAGGGACAGAGACAGAGAGACAGAGACAGGGAGAGACAGACCAGTCCCATAGGCCCTTCAGGGCACAACACCAACAACCTAAAAGCCTTTCACCTCCCAAAGGTCTATCATCCTCAAATAGCACCACCTTAGGTACCAAGCCTTTAACAACAATGGACCGTAGGGAACACAACTAAACAAGTAAGCCATGACCAGTTCTACCAGTAAGACAATAGGAACAGCTAAAATCAGTCAAAGGGTCTTATGAACCCTTTGAAAAATCAGTGCTCCCCCAGCATTCATAGATTGAAGCCTTACCCCCAGCAGAATGTTAAGAGATGGCTGTTGGGAGGCAATTGGATGAGGCCATAAGAATGCAGTCTTCCTGGAAGGACTAGTGGCCAGACAGCATGCCACAGTCCTGTGCTCAGTCCTTAACCCACAAACAGCTCAGGACCTCATCATGCTCCCACAGTGTTAGGACACAGCAAGAGGATAGCCAGGAAAAGACAAGACAGTGAGCCAGAAAAAGGCCTCCACCAGCAATTAAACCTACCTGTGCCTACAGCCTGAATGTCCCAGCTACCAGGACCATGACCTGTAAATGTTAGCTGCCCCATTCATGGTACTTTTTATAGTAGCTTAAGCAGATGAAGATGTGCATAAATCCTCTCAATCCTAAACAATCTTTTCTTTAGGAAATACTACAAACAATCGTGCACTTATTCTGTTACTACTGAAAGTTCTATTGTTATCACTTCTTGTCACTATATTTTACTTTTGGGGAGTAAAACATCCAAAATACCTAAGCTTTAAGATGAGAAGTTATTGGAGGTGGGAGAGAAAGACAAGGGATACAAACAGCTCCTAAGATACGAGTGATATTCTATTTACCAACCTGAATGGTGAGCGCACAAGAATGTCCATTTTATTATTCTTCTCTAAATTCTACAAATATACTTTTTCCTTGCTTTCCACTGAGATTACAAAACTTTAATAAATTAGAGAAAAAGGGAGGTGAGGCAGGAGGATCATTGAGAGTTCAAGACCAGCCTCAACTGCATAGTGAGACCCTGTCTCAAAAAGACAAAAATAAAAAGAAAGGAAACCCCAAATATAGCTAATGGAAATAGAAGAGCTCAGTCCAATTCTGGCATTTCAAATTTTGAATACGAGACGAGCAGGACCAGAAACAGACCACGGAAAAGGCACTTGGAATTAGAAAGCTGTCACTACTAAGACCAGGGAGGAAAAACTAAAGAACATGTAGGAGGTGAAAGCACAGAGAACAAAAGGCAACTTTTTCCCTCTCCAAAAATAGTAGGCCTGTCGGGCCACTTTCAGATGCCAGGGTGCGTGTAGGAGTCCATTTCTATAAAAAGCATAACGCTCAGAAAGAGGAAAGAAGCTCTTGCAGGACAGCAAGTATTGCAAAGTGCAACTCACAAAATAACACAGCAGACAGAATTTGAGCTACACCTGACTTGCTCGCCAAAACAGTGGCTTTCACTCAAGAAAGCTGAGGGAGGGGAAACTGTGCCCATGTGACCAGCGGATGCCATCCTCATGCTGGCTGCATGAAGCACCCAGAAGAGCAGACAGTGCACGTGCGGCGCAGCGTGAAGCAAACCCCACAGAGGACATTGCTGTGGCAAAACGGGTTCCACATTACAAAGGCACAGGGCAGTGTCCTCTGCTCTCCATGGGCAGAAGTGTGAGCTTAAATTGGATTTTTTTTTTTCAATTTTGTTCTCAATCATCAGATCCACCGTGGATGAAAAATATCTATTTGTTCTTCTGACAGTAATTCTGAAATATATTTTTAAATTCATAATGACAACCAATGTCTTCCTTCTTCATCCCCTTGGTCTCTCACTGTGTTCATAGATGTCTTTGCACACAGGAAAGCAAAATGTCGTGTATGGTAGGATCACCAGTGTCCAACGAGAAGCAGCACCTCTGACCACGAATATTCTGAAGTTTACTCAATAATACCATTTAAGCTACTTCCAGGTCCTCTTTGCTCAACAAAATAAAGACTTCTACAGACAAAGGGAGACCCAACACCAAAGAGCTGTGATAAATGCAAATAAACATGTTGCCATAAACACAGTCAGGCATGGTGGCACACGCCTGTCACCTTAATGCTCTGGGAAGCAGAGGGACAATGATCACAAGCTTCAGCCGAGCCTGGACAACTGATCAACTTAATGAGATCCTGTCTCAAAGCAAAACAAAATATTAAAAAGAAAGAGAAATAGAAAGAGTCTTTTTCAGACTTCCTAGTTCTTCATCAAAGACAATACAATACAGTGCTAGAATATTAAGAACACGCAGTAATTCTGAAGAGGGTTATTCTAGGAGTATTTTATGTGCATAATCAGAGGGTCCGATCAGTATCACAAATTGCTCTACTTTCATATGTAATTTTTTAAATCCTAACACCATGTAATGACACTTAATAGCCTTTTCACATGATTAATAATATCTAAAACCAGGAGACATTTGTGAAATGGCTAATAATTTAAACACCCACATGAAACTGCAATCCAGAAGCAGAAAGGGTAAGGGAAACAGCATAATGAGGCTTTTTCCCTTCTCTGTGCTTTATACCTGATCTGTCCTCTAGCTTGCTCATCTTTTAAAAAGATATCAAGCAGCTTGTTTAAAATTTTGAAGGGTAACTTTAAATTTTTAAACTTAATCTTTAACTGACATGTGCACTCATGGAGAACCATGTGATGATTCAATACATGGTTATAATATGTGACAATCAAGTCAGGGTGACCAGAATTTGCTGTTTCTTAGTTATATATCATTTCTTTGTGTTGGAAATCTCCAGGCTCCCCTGCTATTTTGTAACGTGCATAAGTTGTTATGAATCATATTTGCCCTACTGTGTTCCAGAACACAAGGACAAGTTTCTCCTCTTACCTAGTGGTATTTGGGGATCCCCTTTTTCTCACCTACTCCCTAAATCTTCCTGGCCTTTAGTGACCACTATTCCACTCTTATCTATGAAATAATTTGTTTATCTCTCATGTATAAGTGAGAAAATAACTCTAGCCTTCTAGACCATCAACATAGGTAATAAACATATGGCTACCAGTTGTTGCCACATCTTTAAAGTCTAGACATTGGAATACTTACTAGTGCTTCTGAGCTTTTACAATATGTGAATTGAAACTATGCTCTGGGCCAGGAAGATAGCTCAGTGACTTAAGTACCTATCTGGCTAAGTACAACATCCCAAGTTCAATCCCTAGTACCAAAAACTAAATAAGTAAGTAAATTATTATAAGACCTGGGCTCACCAGCACATGCACCTGTGTAATAAGTACAAGTTCCTAAGTTCAAATCCCAATACAGAAAAAAAAAAAAAAAAAACTGCTCTGATGCAGACATAACTACAAACACACTCAGCCACCTCGTCTTTGACAAAAGTGTCAAACATGTTCACTGGAAGAAAGATAGCCTCTTTAATAAGCAGTGCTGGAAAATTTGGCTTTTCACATGCCAAAGGCTAAAATTAGACTTGTGACTATCACCATATGGTAAACTAAAGTCGAAATGGATCAAAGATTTAAATATTAAAACAGAAATACTAAATCTATTCATGGAGACAATGTATAGAAATCAAAAACATGGGGTAGATAGAGAGTTCATGATCAAAAGCCAAACTTCATGAGAAATATAATACTTCAAAGAATAAACAGCTGAAGTCTTCTTATCTTTTTTGAAAAGTTTCTCCATGTCAAAAGAAATCACCAACATAGTAAAAAGAAAACCCGCAAATTGGGAAAAATTTTAATCAACTGTCCCTCAAAGTACTTCTATGTAAAATATATAGTTTCTTTCTTTTTTTCTTTTTTTGTATTTTAGGGAAGGGTCTACAGGATGTTCAGGGTCTCACTACTAAATCAGACTCCTAGTGATCTCTGATGAACTGAAAACATCACAACCTCCCAACAGCTGGGATTACAAGTGTGCACCACCATGTCCAGTCTCAGTTGCTGTCTCAGTGCTACCCAGGGGCAAGGCCAGCACGGCAGGCCCAGGGATTGAACCCCCAGCCCTGTACCTGGTTGCAGGTGCTTTAGTCTGCTGAGCTATTTGGCCAACCCTAGAACATATAAAAAATTTTTAAAATGAGGACCCCAAAATTCAAAGACCTAATCCAAAAATAAGCATCTAACATCTCAGATGCTTATCTCAGATAAAGAAATACAAATGACAAATAAATATGCAGAAGCAAAAAGTTCAATAACATTGGTCATTTGAGAAATGAAAATTAAAATTACAATGAGATTCCATCTCATCCCAGAAAGAATGGCTATCATCAAGAAGTTAACCAGTAACAAATGCTGGAGGGGTTCTACAGGAAAAGTAACACTTCTCCACTTTCAGTGGGGGAATAAACTGTTATAACCACTGTGGAACTCAACGTAGAGATTCCTCAAAAGCTAGGATTGGACCAGGCAGATAGCTCAGTGGTCTACATGTCCATCTGGCAAGCATAAGAATGTGGTTTAGATCCCTGATACTACATGTCATGCTGGCTCTGGAATGTGGGTGTGCCATGCCAGCCACCAAAACCAGGCCTGGTGGTGCATGTCTGTAAGCCCAGTGCTGGGGAGGCTGAGGCAGGAGGACCATCACAAGTCAGAGCTGCATAGCAAGAATCTGTACCAAAAAAATAAATAAATAAATTTTAATTTTTTGAAAAAAATCTAGGATTGGAAATCCCATTTAGCCTAGTTAGTCCCTTCCTGGGTATTTTTTCAGAAAAAATGAAAACACACCACAGTGATGTATTTATACCCATATGTATAGCAGCTCAATTTATCATGGCTAAGACTTCGAAAAAATCCAACTGCGCATCAACTGAGAAATGGATTAAAAAAAAAAAAAAGATGTGGTATTTCTACACAATAGAGTATTACTCAACTATAAAAAAGAATAAACTCAAGACTTTTATAGGTAAATGGATGCAGCTAAAGACAATACTCATAAGTGAAATAAATCAGACCCACATGTGCAAACATCATATTATCTCACTAGTGTAAGAACCTGAAAGGCACCACAGATACTGAAAAAGGGATAGAATCTGCTCAAAGGGGAAGAACACCTGGGATGAGGGAAAGGACAGAGAAAAGGAGAAAGGGAAAAAATATATTTATGTATATATACAGGATAGCTTGGATGCTTGTACTGCTAACTTTTGCTGGTCTTTTGAAAGGATCAATTAATGCTTTAATTTTTTTTCTTCTCATTCTTAATTTCTTATAACTTTCTCTTTTTTTAACCAGTTTTGCATGCTTATATCTGGTAATCTAAACAACTAATTTGAAGACAACATTATGCAGCAATCTTTATTGAGTTCCTGTTATGCTTTTTTATTGAAATTCTGTATTATTTCAATGCTTTTTTTTCACTATTTTTATTCTTTTAAAAAGAAAATGCAAGCATACAAAAAAAAAATGCTCTGAATATCTCAAACTACAGTTATCACTGCCTGAGTTGCAATCCAAAAATGCAGTGTATGATCAAATAAATTTTTTTATTACAGTGTAAGACACATTGCCACTAGTTCCCCTCAAAATACCGCCTTCACCACCAACACGCTTATCCCATCTGTCTTGCCACTTTTGAAGCAGTACCGGAAATCCTCTTTCATGATTGTTTAGCTGCACAGTTGTAGCTGCCTCAATGTCCAGACCTGATTCAGAAGGTTTACCTGCGAGGGTTATTTTAACTCTGGGGTGGCACAGTGCCAGATCCAGCAAATCAGGCACGTGAGCACATACTAATGTTTTTTGAGCCTGCCTGTAGGCTGGATGGCACTCAACAGCAGCACTCACCTTATTTCTTTTTATCACATTTCATAAAGATGCTCAAAACATGATTTCCAGAACTATTTCACAAATTGACAAGAATCATGAGATAAAGGTGTTTGAAGGATGGGGGAGAGGTTAGTGGCACGTGTCTTTACTGCAATAAACTTTTTATAAAGATTTATCATGCTCTTTCTGGAAAACACCAAATGGCGGATGACGCCGGTGCAGCAGGAGGGGCCAGAGGCCCCGGGGGCCCAGGCCTGGGAGGCTGCGGCAGCTTCCGTGAAGGCTTCGGCAGTGGCCTTCGAGGTCGCGGGCGCGGCAGAGGCCAGGGCCCGGGCCGAGGCTGCGGGGCTCGTGGCGGTAAGGCCGAAGACAAAGAGTGGATTCCTGTCACCAAGCTGGGCCGGCTGGTCAAAGACATGAAGATCAAGTCCCTGGAGGACATTTATATTTTTTCCTTATCCATCAAGGAGTCTGAGATTATTGACTTCTTCCTGGGCACATCCCTCAAAGATGAGGTTTTGAAGATCATGCCTGTGCAGAAGCAAACTCGTGCTGGCCAACGGACCAGGTTCAAGGCATTTGTCGCCACTGGAGACTACAACGGTCATGTTGGCTGGGTGTAAAGTGTTCCAAGGAAGTAGCCACTGCCATTCGTGGGGCCATCATCCTAGCCAAGCTCTCCATCGTTCCTGTGAGGAGAGGCTACTGGAGAAACAAGATTGACAAGCCCCACACTGTTCCTTGCAAGGTGACTGGCCGCTGTAGCTCTGTGTTGGTGCACCTGATCCCTGCCCCCAGAGGCACTGGCATCTCCGCCCCTGTGCCCAAGAAGCTGCTGCTGATGGCTGGAATTGATGACTGCTACACCTCTGCTAGGGGCTGCACTGCTACCTTGGGCAACTTTGCTAAGGCCACCTTTGATGCCATCTCCAAGACCTACAGCTATCTGACCCCTGACCTCTGGAAAGAGACTGTGTTCACCAAGTCTCCCTATCAGGAATTCACTGACCATCTTGTGAAAACCCACACCAGAGTCTCTGTCCAGAGGACT